>MIQA02023796.1:0-63566 GCA_001887855.2 Sclerospora graminicola
AGCCCTCTATCTGCAGTACTCAGAGTTTTTGGTATGTGCGCAACAGGACAAGCTCTATGCTATCGGATGCTTGTTGAGAAACGCCAGACACTTTTCCAGTATTGGGAGGTACATGGCAGTTCTTAGTCATTTCTGCAAGACATTGCGCTTAGATTATTTACTATGGCTGCGTCTAGCGCATCATCTGAGCGTAATTTCTCTACATTTGGCTTCATTCACTCGAAGTTACGCAATTGTTTAACTAATGAGCGTGTCGAGAAGCTGGTATACATAAAAAAACCATGGCATGATTTCGGGTGCTGGTCCGGATGATGACACGGAGTTTTCGTCAGGATCAGAAGATAACAAAGATATTGACGGCCATGAAAGCAATTAGGATTATATCAACGTATCGTTTGTTAAAATATCTAGCGTATGATCTTTATCTAATTCCTTGATTGATGAAGACAAACCCTAATGTATCCTCACATGTGATGTTCGATGCCGAAGTTGATGCTCGTCGTTTGCGCTCTCTGCTTGAGGGATAACATCATCTCGCTGAATTTGTAAGAAATACAATTTCGTATGTTTTCACGAGCGCCATCAGCTTCCTCACGGCATTCCACAACTCATGCGAATTATATTGACACCGCTCATGGTGTTTTAGAACTTTTAAATCTTCTATAACCATGCGAAAATCTGGTTGATCTCCAAAAATCGCAATGCCCACGCGAGGCATGTTTTTATCGTAAATCCTCGCCATATTTATCTGCACCAATAGCTTTCTGGTTATTTGTTGATCTAGTAGATATCCTCTCCTTCCATACATTTGGTGGATGTAACATCGTCTTGCCTAGCAGTCGATCGTTGTCCTGGTTCAAGCCGTAAACTGTGCTCTGTAGCTGCTGATTCTCCTCGATGGCTTCTCTCAGCCACATCCGTAAACTCTTGACTTGGTTTACCAATTTTTTTTTAAAAAAATAGAAATCGCTGGAGGATCTTCCACGCTACTAATAGTCGCCGTTTGTTCGTGTCTGCTTCCACTTTCTTTTTTGCCATTGAGAGTGCTATGTGAGCATCTGGTTGTCGAGGCTGAAACCACTCGCGACGACTCTTCGACACGCTCATTCGTCACCGATGTCTGGTGGCCTGACATCGTTTTGTTGTTTTATTTGTTTCATCATCATTGTAAAAGAAGCTGAGTTTGTTGAGGCAGTTCTTTGTGAGGGGAGGTGATGTCTGTTTTGTCGTGCTGCCTCTTAATAATATAGGTAAGGTCTCGCCCTAACGTGCGGGTCAATCTAGGTTTTATTTAGGTTTTATTCAGGTTTTATTCAGGTTTTATTCAAACCTACTTTCCGGTTTCAAAAAATCTAGGTTTTTACCAGCCCTGATTTTGTACGTCCACCCTGATCTACGAACCATATGTTTGTAGCCAAAAAAACCACCAACCTCCCTGTTTTACGCCACATCTGGTGTGGGTTTCGCAATACAGTCACACCTCCTTAAGTAGTGCACTCACGAACCAAGAAAATTCGAGTGGTCCAGATATGGAAACGTCATCTAGGGGGGGAGATACGGTACTACTTTTGTGAAGTTACGAGTCTGTCATATGCAATGATTGAGTATATATATGCCAAAGGTTATTTCGCTAAGAGCACACATGTTTGCTTGTGCATTTTCAGAACTAGAGACACGGAAACAATTCATCCTGATATTTGGTGTCAGAAGGTTTTCAAAGCTCATTGCGCGGGGGGTAGATGGAGATATACCGACGCCGCGGGCGAGGGTCAGATCCGACAGGTACATTCTATTCGTGAACAAGAAAATATGTCAACCTGTCAAAGTTCCTTCTTTCTGTATACAAATTGCCTTATATGCATTCGCAATATGATGAGTCTAACAGAGCAACTCATAGAGGCGATAAGCCTGACCAACAGCGCTAATGATAGCAGTAAGTGCGAGACGGGTTTACTGAATAGAAAATTCACTTTTCTTTCCACACTAGTACAGAATTACAACAATTGCAAAGTACGCGGAAAAGCAGTCAAGCCGACATTTTGATTCAGAGCGCGCACTTGCAGGATTTTCTACGCTGTGCGTTGTTGATGCTCTTCTTCGCACACCGGCAACTGACGACCCACTTATGATAGAAGAAGAAGGCAGATATGTGCTGACCCATACATTTAACAAAGCAAATATTTCAATTCAACGCTTACATCATAAAAGAGAATAAGAGAACTGGTGTCATGGCTAAAGTCACGACCCAAGAAATTTTTTTCGAAATTTTGGTGACCAATTATAAAATGACTCACGTAAAGGGGGAATTCGCTCGTCCATACCAAAATACAGTGTGTTGATTGGTGCACACTTGTGGGTTCAAATACAGGATTTGTGCCACGTAGGGGTGTTCTCATTGGGAGGTGTGACTGTATTACAGCATATCAAACACTTGGATTCGGTATTTGTACCAGAATCGGACAGATATCATGATCGACAAACACCATCATTGCTTAAAAAGGCTGCATACACTCCCTAAACACCCTTGTCCTTAGTCTAACTCATGTGATCAATCTCCGCAACATCTACATCCGCTTCCGTCGTGTCTTTTCCTTCAGGTAGGTATGCAAACCGCAATCCGAGATTAATGTCCTCTTCACCACGTGAAACGTCTCCGAAGAAGCTGGCAATACATTTGCCTTCCGGTGCTTCCACAACCTTGCACAATTCTCCATGCTTTGTCTCGCCGAATCGATCCGATTTTCGTTTGTTTGTCACAAATTGAATCGCATGAATTTGTCGACGAACTCGGAAGAGATATACCTTGATAATGAATTCGTCATCGCGTAATTCAAACTGCAGTCTCTCCTTCAATTCCTTCTTTTTCTCAGAGTGATAACATCCTTCCACTTTGACCACTAATCCTTCCGACATGTCCATACTCACACTCTTCAATTTCGAATCCTCATCTATAGAGTCCTGTCCCCATTTTTCCTTGGACGCAACACGTCCCGTCGACTTGAAGATCATCAACTTGGCGTCATCATCTAATACGATCGAGCCTTCGACGGACACCGTGTCGTCATCTTCATGTTCCGAATCCGTGTCTCCAATGGCGTCTTCATGAAAAAGAATCTCAGGCGTCTTGTCTTCCAATAGCGCCGCGTGGATGCTGTCTCGCGGTATTCGTTCTGCATCTAATAACGGCAACGCGTCATCATGGACCGCGCTTTCCTTGTGCGTTTCGAGCTTCCGTTCCGCCATATTTTCCGCCAAAAAAATCACTTGTCTTTCGTATAAAATATAGAAAAATAAATGCTCAAGTTAGGGGCGCCCTCTGGTCTTCATCTCATCGTACTGAGGATAAGACCAGGCGCACCCTCTAATCCGTGATTTGCAAAAGTGTGGAGTTTAGTGCGAGGTGACATAAACCAAGCTTTTCATGTGGCGTGGTTACACCATCTTGTCAACAATACATGTAAATGACAATAAAAATGGAAGCGCCGCCGCCGAAGGATGCACTGGAACAACATTTTGAAGCTTTGTACGTAACTCAAGTGCTCGAAAAACTTCGAGCGAATAACAAGAAACCACAAGATGCGGCGACGGAGCTTCAGAACGATGTGGTAACTTAAATGAAGCTAACAACGGGGATAAGCGATGGGTTTACTGATGACATTCGTTGATGGTAGCGAAAGTTACACGACTTACACCAGGAATTAATGGCTAAACAAGCACAACAGAATTTACTGGATCGACTGGCTCAAGTAGAAACACTAGAGGAATTAAAAAAAGCGGCAGTGGCAAGGAAGGCACAAGTAAAAACTGGGTTAGAGCATGCGAAGAGGGAATTGCAGAGGGCAGTGCAAGAGCGCAAAGATGCTCTTCAACTGCTCGAGAGGCGTGTCGACGAAGTAGAGCGTGAGAAGAAGCTCGTGATTGAACACGAAGGCACACGAGACGCTCATGAGAGTGAATTAGCACAATTGAATGCGGTATGGAAAGAGATCCAGAAGAAAAATGCGCACCGTAAAGCGGCGGTGCAGGTGGCGACTGGAGTCATGATCACCGATGAAGAAGATTGTAATCGTATACTGGATCAGCAGACACAGATTATCCAAGAAATGCATCAGAAGCAGAAATTGTTAGAGGTGAGGTCGAAATGTCGTTCAGGGCGTGGCCCAGTCTAAAGCTCTTTCTTCATGTTAATGATTACAGGATCAGAAGATTGACATCAGTACCCAAGTCAAAAAAACAAAGCGAACAATTGAGAACTTGTCGAAACAGGTACTTTAAGTGTTGATAGGATTGTTTGCTGCAGACTCAGTTTTACACATATACCCCCACCTAACTGTCCGTAGAACGACCTTAAAAGTAACGACCCCGAGGTAAAGCAGCGAGAACAAGAATACATGACACTGCAGCAGATGAAAACTTGGTGCGCTCAGCAATACTTAGTTTCTAGGATTTGACACGGTATATCTCTGACTTTTCTTCTCGCACGTGCAGGTACGAACACATGAGAGGGATCCAAGAGTCTATTTCTGGGTTAGAGATTACGATCATCACCGACGAGTATCTGGAAGTGCGAGTCCTCAAGTCGCATTTAGTGAGGCTCTTTTGTGATCCTGAGACCACGAAGTTGCAGCGGGTTCAAGTAAGTGGGGTGTGTCTATCTCTAAAGTCTGCTGTGTTAGTTATGCGTTATGTATGTGATTAACTCGTCTTTCTTGCTGCAGTTTATGACCGACGAACTAGCCTCTTCCGACCTTGTAGATGTTGCTGTGCGCGACAATAGTGTTCAGTTTTTGTTGTGCGAGTACCGTGAACGTGTGCGCGAGCACCTCTCCTTGTGATCTCATTGTGTTAAGTACGCACGTTATGTAGCCATTAGAGCTGCTTTTCTAACTGATGGCAATGATAAGATAGAAATATGTACAAGGGCTCGCACGATTACGAAAACACATCCGCTCATTATTTCGGAAAGATTCCATTCACTTCAGCTTCTGAAAGCCCAGCATCAAATAGTTTTTGGCGTGCAAGAGCACGGTCGATCGTAAGCTTGAGCTTAGCAGCCTCGACTTCGTACCGTAATTTTTCGCATTCAAGCTTATTGCGCTCTTCCTCCATGCAAAATCGCTTGCGTTCGCGTTCTTCACGCACTGCTTCAGCCAACATGCGTTGCGTGCATTCCAGCGTTCCTGGATTAGTCCAATTTCCTGTAGGAGGAATCGCATCACTCGAAGTTGTTCCACAAACGAGATTTTTCGACGCCGGGGCGATTGCAATCGGTGCAGCTGTCGAAGCAATCGACATCGACGAACTGTCCATTCCCCCACTTACCTCCACTCTCTGCTCATTATCACCTAACATCTCGGTATGTATCTTAAACTCTCGTACTTCGTCGTCGTCGTCATTCCCTACTTTGCGTTTCTTCATCGGCACAGAATTCAGTCCTGGACGTTGAAGACATGAAGTCCGTCGATGCCGAATTCCATTGTCTTTGTCCTGTCCAAAGATTTCGTTGAGCGCATGGTAGTAGCGACACATTCGTAGCACATGTGCTTCAGCTGGCCCTTGAGAATTGTTGGGCTCGATAATCTCGTCGTCATCTGTCATGCGCTTAAAAGTATATGGGTCGTAATTATTATCCTTCAACCAGTTGCGCGCGGCAATGAAGGATCGCTCCAGCTCACTAATTTGTGTGCGAATGTTGGCATTCTCCCGGTGGTGGATGCCGTGCTGTTGCATAGCACTTTTGATCTCAGAGCAGAGCGCTTCACGCGTCTCACCTGTCTGCAACTTGCCATCGCGCCACCGCCCGTAGTTTCCTGGAGCCAGGAGCCATTCTAGCAGGATACTGATCGATGTCTTGCCTTCGCGAGAAGCGTTATCACTATCCCATAGAACGCGCTGACGGCGAGCGCTACTTGAGAATCCGCGCGGGTTGCCGGACGCACGCGACGGTGATAAAGAAGAGTTCATTAAGTTTTATCTAGGTTGTCTAAATGAGAACCTAGAAATGTGGAGTTGTGCACATACTCTTTTAGCTGGCGACTTCCTTAAACTTAGTATCCTTACGAATAAAATATGGCTAGGTGGCGCTAAACTTTAGCGTTATTGGAGACAACATTAACAGCCATCTGGTAGAGGTACGAAACGCCAAGGATGCCGAGGCTGCATCCTGTCGATGCCAGCTCGAGACCAGTGGCCATGAAACCATTCTTGGACGCATACTCGTACCAAGAACTGAAGCATTCTTTTGCTACAACGCTAACTTGGCGAGCAAAAATTTTCAGCAGGAGAAACCACAACTTGGACATCTACACGCAAGCAGTTTAGGTCAAAATATTTGCACAAAGAGATGCAAGACAAAGCGCCAGTTACCTGAATAAAATTTGAACAAAGCTCCAGAGTCAGCTTCGCCTGTTCAGGGTAATACTTTTCTATCACGAGTGCCAAAGCAACCACGCTTGCCACAGGTATCTACAGATAAGCACTAAGTAATGAACAATAGAATTCTACTGAAAAAAGCCAAACGTCGTACCGCTAGTCCAATAAATGGTAATCCTGCTGCAGTGAGTGCCCCTGCCAGGAATGGATGCTCCACTGCTTCTTCACGACTTCGGTTATAGAACTCCATGACGTACGTACGCAGCACTGCTGCACACTGTAATTCTTTTTCACTTCCTGCTTTCGATTCGTCACGGTTCTTCATATTTAATCCTTCACTTGTATCTCTTTCTTGCTCATCTTCCACCACTTCTTCAATCGTAATATGATTACTGCGATCTCCAGCGCGCACTTTCCTTCGTTCTTCATCACCCAATGACGTGAAAAGCGACTGTCCAACATCTAGCAGTTTCTGTGCGAGATTCAGGGATAACTGCGCTGCTAAAGAGAACTCGTCCTCTGTGATCGTGCTTAATGCGTGGTCCATCATCGTGCACATGTTCTCGGCAAATACCATTATACTGCGTACATTTTCCTCCTCGGGTGATACAATCAATGCCGATGTTTCTTCATTATTAGATACCATTGATGTCTCATCAATCCGATGCGGCTCTTCTTCCAATAGCGCTTCCAGTACTTTAGTGTCCGTTTGTTTCACATGATCGCACAGCTCATGCATCTGCCTTGGATCGTTTAAAATTGCATTCACATTCTTTCCAATACTCCGCAACCCTTTCTGTGTTGCTGCCACGGCGCTAGCCAATCCCGTTGCAACTTCCTCTACACTCAACTCCTGCACCGCCGCGTTAGCATCCACGCACGTCTGCGCCAATAGGTCTAAAATCGTTGCATTGGCTTCCGGATTATGTTGCACAGTTGAGACGCTTGAGCTCGTTCCCTCCTGCGCTGCCACACACTGTTGAATCAACAGCTCCATCGCCTCGGCTTGCGCTTGTTCAAATTCCATTTTTTTTCTTAGTGTCGGCACTCTTCTGGCGTGAGAGAGTCACTATTCCGAGTGAACACTTAGTTCAACCGCCGGCCCCTCTTCCGCACTACTGTACTAGTACCCACAGCAGCAGTCATGGAAGGTCGTGAACGTCTCGAGATCGATACAGAGGTGCCGTCTAATGTCTACGCACTTAATCTACACAAACTAAGCGAGTTGACGCGCATTCCAGAGGCCGAGCTCGTGCGTGGCATGCAGTCGGAAAACGCGGTGGACATGCAAGGCGTTGTAGTTAATCGAGGGCAAGAAGTGCCGTTTGAAGCGGTGGGTAAGACACCAGAGGATGAGAATGCAGATATTCCGAGTCCAGTTACGTCTTTAGGAGCTCTAGATTCTCATGTGAAGCAGGTTTTGCTCACTGCTGCTTCCAGCACCATGTGTCTTGATGGGTCCGACACGCCCAAGTGCCTTATTCTGTTGGGAGAGTATACACTGATTGAACATATTTTAGCGCAATTGTTTGTTGCGGGTATGGAGCGCGTGGTGATTATTATCTCGTACTTTGGGCATGAAATTATGGACCATGTCAAAAAGAGTTTTCTGTATACAAAGTTACAGATTGAGTTCTTAAACCTTGGCGAAGAGACACCCTATGGTCATGCACGTACGTTATTATCAGCGAGAGAAATGTTTACGAAACCTTTTTTGATCCATACGGCAGATCATATTTTTGATCGCGCAATCATTAGTCGCTTAGCGCATTTTCAATTGGAAGATTGTGTTGCATGCGTACTGGTAGATACGGACAAGGAGAAACTCAAGGGTTTGCCATCGACTGCGGGAAAAGTGCAGCTCGATTCGACAAATGGAACGATTCGTAAGATTGGACGTGGACTGAAGCACTTTGATGCGATTGACGCAGGCTTGTTCTTGACCACAGAACGATTGTTTGCGGCATTAGAAATGTTAGCGTATGAAAAGCCCAAGTTCTCATTAGCCGAAGCGCTGAATGTATTGCGTCCAAGTTATGGCCTCAAGTATGTGGAAACAGGTGGCGATGCCTGGCTGAGTGTTGAGACGCAAGCACAGCTGGATGCCATCATTGGGAATGACAGTATCGCATCATTGTCACCATGGCCAGTGTTTGTCGCCAAAGAGCCACTAGAAGAGGTGCCAGCGCCCAATACCCCGGGTGGAAAGAACGTGTTCCTGGCTGTTTCCACTGCAGACGATGAGTTCATGCTACGTGCCGTTGACGCGCATGGTCGTCAGTCGACGGATGTGTTTGAAGGGTTTGTAGTGGGTGTGAATCAACTGCAAGAAGTAGAGGGGACAACGGTTGCGTCGGTTCCAGCACGGGAAAATACACCACTGCTTGGCCTCTCGTCAAGAGAGCCCTCGTGGCGGGACGGAGATGGAAATCCACCATTGGCCATACGACGCAAGAAAAGCTCGTTTCTGGAACAAGCAGAAGATTCCTTTGTCTTGTCCATACCGTTTGAGCAGCCCCCTAGCGTCACTGTTGATGTCGACACTGTACACAATGAGCATGACCTACCGTCTATTATCGAGCGTAACGCGTATTTGATTGAGCTCCCGCAAGTCACAACGACTGGAGGTGGACCAAGCGCTGTCCAAGAAACGTCGCAACAGTTTGTACTGGCCGTGCCTGATAGTGAAACGTTGTACAAGCGTCCGAGCTTGTTACGTCGAATGTCCTCGTTGCCCACTGATGTTCGAGACATTACTGTCGAAACAGTCGAGTTTCGTGATGGTACCATGGAATTGCAACTACTTGTCAAGCGCCAGGTGCCTTTTGTAGGTTACGTGCTGCTGCTTGCGTCACTCTTTACAATTTCGTCTCTGGGTGCAGCGTTGGATTTGCAACGTAATGTCGATCCTTTCATGAAACTCTTTTGGCGCACAACTGCGTCTCTGTTTGTATTCATTCCACTAGCTGGAGCAGCGCTGTACGATCAAGGGTTACCCGAATTCTCGACGCGAAATATGATTCTCTTTCTCACGTGCTCGCTTTCGTATGCGCTCTTCCTAACGACGTTTCTATGGTCGCTGTCACACACATCGATTGATCACGCTTATATATTTAATAACTGTCATTCGCTTCTCATGGTGGTGGGGCGTCTGCTTCTTGGACGGTATGTATCGCAGTTTGAAGGACTGGGAACGGCGATAGGAGTGATCGGGGGAGCGCTCACGACGTTAGATCATCAGCCATCGTCTTCCACTGGAATGGAAGTGGTGCAAATATCACTTGCGGGAGATCTCGTGGCACTTGTAGGAGCCGTGGGGGGTGCTTTGTATCTTATTACAGCCAAGAAACTACGTACGGAGATGGACATCAGTATTGTGTTCGTGGGGATGTTTATCTTGCTGGCCCTGCTCATCTTCCCCCTCTTTTCGCTGCTTGAGATCCCATTTGAAGCGTCTCGAGATCCTGACATCGGTCTCTTTGGGTGGTTACATTCGTCGCGGATTGCAACAGAAGCTTACATTGTACTCGTGTGTACCCTAGTGGGTACACTAGGTTATATCGCCGTTATGAAGTATTTCGCTCCCATCGTCGTGTCGGTTGTGATGCTGGTCGAGCCGGTGCTGGCGGCGTTCATGGGATTAGTCGTCGGGGTGGACGTCTTCCCTGGCCTGCTTACAATTATTGGCTCACTGTTGATCATTGCTGGAACAGCTCTCGTGATCGTAGCCAACTCGTCCAGGATACAAACCATTGACGCGACGCAGGCCATGTCGTCCACTTCAACTCGTGTACCCCGAAGTCTCAGCTCGGCCACCGCGGGCGGTCTCAAACTACCACAGACAACAACCCCTACCACACATCTACGATACGTCTAATCAAGCAATTAATAAGTCGATGGACGCCCACACGACAACCAAAATGTCTGTCTAAGTAGGATAACAGGTTTAAAATGCGCCATCAGGTTGAAGTGGTAGTTGATAAGCAACTTAAAATGTGATTTTGGCTAACTTATGTTGCAAACTTATGTTGCTTGATTCATTACGTTGCTTATGGATGATAGTGAAAAATGGAAGTTGTTGCGCTTAATGAGCGTCTCCGAGGACACTTTTCGACGCTGTTAAAGCAGCTGCCACCTCCGCACGCCGTCTCTGCTGCATGCAGTCAAAATATATCGATCAATTCTGTGTCAAACCCGTCTTTCGCGATCCCTCGTGATCTCTATACGCAGCACTGCCGCTTCATGTTATGGCGTCTCAATTCCTATCAGTATGGTTCAGCAAGTGCTTTTTTACTAGATCTCGAGCAATTAGAACGTGTGGCTGAAAATTCAGAGGCGAAACAACAAGTTAAAGCTCTTCTGAATCATCTAGCAGTCTCTGAGAGCGAGAAACAAGGTGAAGAGAGCGCGATGAAAGTGTCAAATAAATGTGGGACAACTGTCTCGTTAGGCGCAAGCTCTGGCGTTCCTGCGCTTCAGCAAGTCGCGTCGATTGGATCAGCTGAAGAAAACCCAGAGACTGACTCTACATGGCTGTGTAATGTGACGCTGGGCCACCAAGTTGTGACGATCGGGACTTTTAAGACGAAAGAGGAGGCGTTGCAAGGCTATGAAGAGCAGAGGAAGAAAATGGCCGAGAATGCGGCGGGATTTAATAAATTGAGGCTTCTAGCTACTAGACTCGAGCTGGAACAACGTGAAGAAGATGAAAAAGTACTAAAAGACGCGCTGGCACAGTGTCATCCAAGATTAACGACAATGAAAGTGGCCCCAGTGACGACAGTCACACCTGCACCTGTGAATACTAACACAAACACTTTGTCCACAGGAAAAGGAATGCCACGATTCGTGGCAAAGACTAGTACACCAGCAGCAACTATTCCATCCCCTATAACAAGTCCTGCCCCATCAGATACTGGCACCTCGCCACTCAAACTCTCCAGGACGGGGAAGAAACAAAAAGCCGTCGAGAATCTCGGGACGGCTGCTTTGAAAAAACAAAAGACGGAATCTGCGAGCACATCGACGGCAAGTAATTCGTCGGTTAATGGACGCTCGTACCTGAAATTACGACGATTGATTCAAAAGCGCTTGTGTCGCCATTTGAAAGGAAAAGAAGTGTGCGTGTTGTCCGACCCCGAGAACCACGACAATGAGACCATCATGTGGTCAGCTTCGGGACGCCTGGAAGCGGGCAAAGTCTTTTCCTTTCGTCGTAAAAAGCAAATGACGTTTGCCGATTATGTCCGTGATGAACTCGGACGAGCCGAGTCGGCCTGTGCCCACATGTTTCTTGTACACTCAAAAGAAAGCATCGATGATCACTTGAAAGTTTGCGATGCATTTTCAGACAAGGAACGGGATGTCGAGCCCCCTAACGACAGCACTTCAAAGCGTCGGAAAGGATCGCGCCGACCAAACTAACGACTGTTTTTTGACAGTCTCAAGTCAAGTCAAGTCAAGTCAATATTGCGTCTAGAGGTGCATTTTCAGTATTGTAGTTTTGGACTCGTTACCTGTGTTTTTCTTCATTCACTTTACCTATCTCAGGGGTGATTTCAAGAAAAGCGTTCACCTGTTACAGGACACAATTGGAGATTACTGTTGGTGCAATTGTAATGCACAACCTTTCGATTGGGATACACGGCAAACACAATGTCGCCAATCCGCTTGTGACACACGGGACAGAGCGTATTCGGATCCACCTGGACACTCTGTGTCAAACGTTCGACACGTTCACACTGTACTTGCAAGTTGTATACGTTTGACAAGGATTTGGTAATGCTCCGCTCCCGGACATTGTGGGCACTGTGAGGCAACGCTTGGGCAAAGAAATCCCCGAGCTTTGATAACGGCGTCGTCGGTGGCACGACCTCAAACACGGTAGCACTATCGAGGCTTTTGCCGTGACGTGCGAGCAACTGGAAACCAAAATCATTAAACGCTGCTTTTTTCGACTCATCACGTGGAGAAAAGCAGATTTTCAACAGCTTCATCAATGCATCGTTGCGCTCGATCGCTGTATCACCTTGTTGGCTATTCGACGCTGCCCGTGCTCCATATTTGACGGAATAGCTCTCGGCCCCTCGCAAGTCGTTGAGCTCATACACTAATGACGTCACTGCTTCCTCGTGCAACGCTCCTCGACCGCACAAAATCACAAATTCATTATACAATGGCTTGCCTTTAATCTTCTCCACGAGCGGGGCCACATCGTAACGAGAGGAACTCGACTTGAGGAATTTCAATAACTTCTTCCGGGCATCACCTAGTGCGCCAGCCTCTTTCCCTGGTTGCGATTTCGAGGGGATTTCACCTTTAGCTACCAAACGAAGCGTCTCATCGAGATATTCCATGGCTAAACGGGTATGATGCGGGTCAACGGCAATAGACGCGCCCGTTTCCGGGACACGAGTCGGTTCCTCTTCATCTTCATTATCTCCAGCCAAAAAGTTGCTGTAACTATCATTCACTCCCAATTCTGCTGCCCCGGCGTCAGTAAACGCAGCAAAACCTCGACTATTTCCTTCCGTCGTGCCTCCACTGGCTCTATCGCTTGTGCCACTCGTTGCACCAGCGTGCGTGGCACCAGAATCACCCGTAGCCTTCACGAGGGTCTCAAGATACCGTTGAACGATCGCAGGATCGCTGGAATGTTCGCGTAAGTGCGCCACCACGTCGTTCGATGGTAAAGGTGGTCGACGTTCGGTGAAAATACGGACAGCTTGCTTGGCTGACGTTGCTTTGATAATCCAGATCGACTGTTTGAAGATAAAGTCACTCTCAGACTCGGGGAGGCCCACCAATACATTAATCGCCGCATCAATGGGAGACTTTGGCATGCCACTGGACCCACCCCGCTGCTTGTACTCGCCGTGATGCAAGAGAGCAAACACTTCCAACGCTTCGTCATACTTTTGGTGAGCACAGAGCAGCTGTCCCGCTTCGTAATATAGTTTTTGTTTCTTCAATAGCGACTGACAGGATTCCAGTTCCAGCGCACAGCCACCTGCAGAGCCTGAGGAGGGCCCCTCAACGTCCGGATTCGGCTCTTGAATGAGAGCTAAGAGCTCCTTGTACCGCTTAAAGTGAAGGTACAGACGAAAAAGCGCCGTATCAATGGCTTCGACGCGTCGCGCGTCTTTGGGGCTACTGCCACCGTTGGATCCCGAGCGACCTCTAGCACGGGCTTTGTCCCGCATGTGCTTTTTGTATTGACTGAGAAACTTGAGCAGAGCTTTCTGGGCAGCATTGACCAGATCAGCGGCGTCACTCTTGGCAATATCAGGGTTTAACGTTACACGTGGGGATGCCAGCAGTTCTTTAATCACAGACGTGATATCTGGTGTCGAGCTGCTGCCACGTGGGAGCACCTCGGGTTTGAATACGGAAGGTTCATAGGCAAACGAGGAACACTGGAGGTCTGGGAAAAACGCGATAAATTCACACGGTTCGATTGCCGCTCGGTACATGTATTCTGCGGCATTGTCAAACTCCAATCGACGTAGCAATGCCACAGTTGCTTGGCGTTGAAATCGTTTGATTTTGCTCCGTTGTTTGTCACTCGAGAGCGTTGTAATGGATTTTCGCACCAAATTCTGCGCTTCCTCAATCTGTCCACGATCCAAGAGCTCACCGACCTGTTGATCCAGCGGCATGGGTTCGACTTTCATGACACTGGACGTCCCATTTGCGTCTCGCACGCCCACAATCACGACATCTTCACTATCGCCACTTGGTCGTGGTTCCATATCCCATTTCATGCCATTTGCAAACATACAAACGGCTCGAGTGAGGGGCATTGTCTGTACCAGCGCTCCATCACTTGCTCGATGAATCTCGACCCCCACTCGTGGCACTAACGCGAGTAAATATGGCGCCGAGAATTCCACGTGCTGTGGACTTTGAGACCACGTGACGGAATTTTTTGCCACCGTCTCGCCCGTAAAGCCCACAAACACACCGACGCGATCCATGACGGCAACTAAAATCTCTTCTTTTGGCAACAATTTAATCACAGGAAAGACCGTTGGATCTTGTATGCCAGGTGAATTAATCTTTGTCGCTTCGCCTGACTTGTCATTCAATAGATAATAATCCTTTCGGTACCCAACCACGACTTTATTGCGATACCAACTCATTGCTTCCGGGATATCTTGAGTATTAAATTCGCGTAAAAACGCATACAGTTTTTCACTGCTATGATACTGGTAAATGACAATGGCTTTTCGTTTAAGTAGCGCCATACCCAGCCGAAAATGAGGTGGACCACGCTGATTGACACACATTAGCCGCACTTGATGCGTATTGGCCTTGGAAAAGTCAAAATCCAAAGGCTTGAGATCCGTTGCGCCATGGGCCGAGACTTCCCCGTTCGAAACAACCATGAGCATCCGGATATGAGGAACAGCGAGTAATTGTTCCACCCGTTTGCCATGTGAAAAAGTATGCGACGCTGTCGATGTCGTCGTGCCCTTTCGTGTATCATACATGACGAGTCGACCATCTTTTGAGCCGATTACAACACGCGAAGAGTAATGCGTCACACATTCCACTTTTCCCTCAAACCCCGTGACAATTGCTGTCGATCGAAAGGCCACGCGCTGGTCACTGGAGGACGAGGACGAGGACATGACGTCGTACGAGCAAGAGGGACGAGATTTTTGATTTCTTTTCTCATATCCAAAGGTATAATATTTGAAAGGTTTCGGTACCTAAGCTCTTCTAAGTACGAATACTACACTATACGTATACCTGTACTTAGGAAATCACTTCGAAGTACATATACTTCAACCAGGTTGCGGGTAAAAATCACCTGCGTCTACAGTAGAACTAACTTCCGTCTGCAGTGTCCTCATGTGGACGCTTCCGTGACGGCTTTGTAGTCGGTGGTCTGCCATATTGCTTGTTGGCATACGACCGCTTCATTCCATCTAAGCACCGCTCCATGGCGGTTTTGTGCTGTACAATAGGAGACGGATAGTCTTTGCCGATGCGACAGCCTGCCTTCTCCTGTACACTTTTGGGAGCTGTCCAAGGTTCGTAGATATACTTGGCTGGCATATTTTTCAGGGCTGGTATATACTTCTTGACAAAACGGCCTTCCGGGTCATATTTCTTGCCAAACGATATTGGAGAGTATACGCGAAAGTAAGCTGTAAAGAAATAGCTGCTGCTAAGCCAGAGCCAATTCCCAGCGTTTAGGCTCCAGTCGTGATCGATGAGCCACTCTTGAAAAACTTCGAGGCCACGTATCCACGAAATGTACAAATCACCGCGTGTAAGAAAGCACGCAACAGAGTGACGCGCCAAGTGATGCATCCAACCTTCTTCCTTTAGCTGGATCATGATGGCGTCAATCCACGGGAAACCCGTCTGACCATGTTTCCACGCCTCAAACTGAGTGCGAGCAAGCTTGTCGTCGTCGGTCATGTCTTCCTCTTTCTCCGGAATCGTATGCCATCGCCAATTTACTTGCAAACAGGTAGGATTTTCCTCCATTTTGTCAAAATACGGATTAGCTCGGCCATGGCAATGATAGAATTCCCGCCAAAGAAGTTGCCCGTCCAAACTCACTGGTGGGGTTGACACTTTCTTAGCTTGTTGTCGAATCGCTTGCACTTGATGATAAAATGTTCGTGGACTAAGACATCCAAAGAACAAATACGGACTCATCGTTGTCGTTGATGTATCCGGTGGTAGTTGAGCAGGGGAAGTCTTTGGTTTTTCAAACGTGGCTACACGGCTTTTGTCCCGACAAAAATTTTCTAAAGTTTCTAGAGCCTTTTGCTCGCCTCCATAGATATATGAGTGCTTACGAATCTCTTCATATCCAAAATCTGTCAATTTGGGGAGTGTAAAGTCGTTGTTAAAGCCGGCAATTTCATCTAGCTCGTGATTGCCCGTTCCTTTCTCCGGTTTAGACTCGTTTTCTTGTTCTTTCCACTTGACAATCTCTTGATACAACTCACGATTTGTTTTCTCAAGTTTTGGCAATTTTTCTGGTGTTGGAAGTGGTTGAGATGGCTTTGCCTGTTTTGCCACTGCATTGAGAAACGCTCGATACGTTGTTGGTGCTTTTCCAAAATTTGCTGCGATCACTTTCTCTAAATCGTACAAATTGTATCCTTTGGTCACATGAGTCTTCACGTTTAAACTCTTTGCTAATGCAATCACGCGCTCATCTCGGTCAACAGCATAAGGTTCGTCAACAGCATCAAAGCACAAGTGCGTGATCTTCCAAGCCGGTAACAGATGCTTCAATACGTGCACTCCATCCCCTTTAGCAATGATAAGACGAGAACCTCGTGCAGCAACAGCATCATGTAAATCTGACACACTTTCGAGCACAAATTGGAACCGATTGGCACCACAGCGCATGATCTGAGGACGATGGATAATGTACAACGGAATGAGCTCAATTCCAACGTCTTGTTCATATAGCTTTAGTGCTGTATTGAGTGCAAAATTGTCGTGGAGACGAAGATCACGGCGGAACCACATGAGTACTCGCATATTTAAGCTAAGTTATCAAGTTTTTGACTGATTGATGGTCATTTTAATTCTTACAGGTATAAGAATAAACAGGCATTTGTTGTTATTGTTATATTTTGACAAATATAAAGTCAATTTTTCTTCAACTATAAGTTGAAGTGCCAACTATCATTCTGTACTAATCCGTATTAAGCACAAGTGCAACTCCTTGCAGGATCCAATGCGACGCATGTTCCGTCGAGAAGAGGTCTGCTTCAAAGACGAGACCAAGACCCATGGCATTTCGACGAGATTGCGTCACGTACACTGGCGTTCGGAACGTGTTCTGTTCCTTAAGTCGCGTGGTTTCAATTGGAATAATCTGAAGGATCGGTAATTCTTCGATCAGTTGTTTCGGGCGTTGAGGAGCAAGACAATTGCGTGTTCGATCCCACGATGCACCTTCAAGAAACAATCCTTTCACATAACATCCACCTAGATCCTGCAAATTGTCCAAATCTCGTACGTCCGAGTCATTTCTATAACTTGTCACGCGGGTATACAATGTTGATGTATCCAGCGACCACTTCTTCGCTCGACATGTTGCTTGGACAAGTGCGGTCAAATACGATTCTGGGATTCCTAAGCCTGAGATCCACATGACTCGTGGCTCTCCATGTTCAATCCAGTGCATATATTGATCCAAACGTCTTGTAAAATGTTCCATCCAACTTCCCAGTGGTTTTTCCGTCGTGGGACATAACGAGCGCCAAAGAGCTGGAAGAAATCCATCGTAAAGTGCATTTCCAAGACTATCAAGCTCCTCACTCATGCCAATCTCACCTACTAATGCTTTTTCAAGATCTCCAAGTGATATACGCATACGAGAAGTCAGAAGATTCCATCGATCCAGTTCTTGGAGTAATACCACTTGAGTCGGTGTGGGGGTAATCCCGAACTTCTTCCGAATTTGATCAACGTCCACAGCTTCGGGTACTTTGGATAGAATATCACGGGCGATATTCCCAATATGATCTTCACGTGAAAACCCTGCACTGGATTGAGCTGCTCGTGGTTGAAGCGAGATCAAGTCTTTCCATACAATTTTAGACATGTTCGTGTAGTATCCAATCTCAGCATTGAGATGCAAACCAAAGACAGCAGAGCTGTTTGTTAACGGCAATGTCTCGACTGCAGCAATGTACTCTTCTAGCTGAAGGTCTTGCGGTTGACAATTGTCATTCGACGTACCAGGAAGAACGTAGTCAAAACCTGAACGGCTGAAGTAGAATTTCTGACAGTCATCAAAGAGGAAATCGCCCATATATTCTGACAAATACGTTGTGAGGATCCGTCGATCATAATCATCACTCACGCGTCCTCCATACATAGCATCACCAATAAGGTAACGAAGAGAACCCCAAGGTAGCTGTTCATCTTGATCTTCGTATGCTTTGTACAGATAGAGACTCAGCAGCTTCCGTGAGATCATAAAGTCAGACTCATTAAAGTCATAACTGACATTCCAGCCAATTTTACCATATTTACGGCGCTCTAATACTACCGCATGCAAGAAACACAAGACGTAAACTAAGGAACGAAAGGCTGGATGGGGACATTCGGCCAATATCGTCTCGTCAAGCTTGGAATAAAGACTTCGCATGTTTTGTTTCAGGCCATCCGGGGGTTCCGTCACGACTTTCAACGAACGTTGTAATATACCTAACGGGAATCGATCCGTCGGCTCTGTTGTGAGCCATAGTCGGAAATCTTTATGAGGTTTCGTCATTCCAAGCAGCATTTTCTCCAACGTTCGTAACCAACTAGCTAAAAGGTGACAATTCTGAAGCAAGACCCAATGTCCACGCATTGCACCGACTTCGAGAATTTGTTCTGCTAACGGTCCTTGACCTTGGCCAAGTGCCAAGAATTTCAAGCGATGACCAGAAATACCATTTTCGTGACCTAAAGTTTGGATATCGTTCTGTGGATCAGCACCTGGACTCAAGATACATACGATGGGAGTGGTTGCCGCACTTTGAGTGTAAATGCGTGCATAGTCTAACACTGGGGGCTGTACAAATTTCTCTCCCATGATGGTCATAACAAACAACTTCATTGCATTATACACTCGATCTTGTCGGAAACAGCGAAACACGAGCAGTTTCTGCATACTCGACAATTTCTTCGAATAGCCACATGGAAGATCGACCAGCTCTGGCGCTTCCAAGTCGTACCACGTTTTCCATTCACTTGTTTGATTCATCAAGTCCAGAATCAACGAGCCAAAGACATTGTCGACGTCATGGAGCTTACTGAGACAAAGCAAATCTTTCCATCCAGAACCAGATATCCACGTGAGCTCAGGAGGTTTTGCCTGAGATGCAGCATCTAACGACGTATCGCCTTTCAAGAAAAACTCAAGTTCTGCTTGGTTCAGATCATTCGATGCACTTAAAATCATGCAAGTCATTTGGAATGAGAACATGAGTTTATGTCGCTCAAAAATGCCTGTACACGTATAGTCATACAGCATTTCCGTGATCGACTGCGTCATGAATTGTAGACGTTTGTCGAGCACGTCATTGCGTAGAGCATTCTCAAGAGCCGTGTGGAAGACAGTGAGGAAACTTGCAAGGGAGATTTCGTACATTTTCATGATTGTAGCAAGTGCTGCCATGGAAAAGTACATCAGAGATCCACGCAGTGCTACGGGAGTATAGACCGCTCGAGCTTTGGAAATCTCGTCTTTGGTAAAACGTGCTAACTCAAGTTTCGTACTGATTTCAGTCGCTTTATTCTTCGTCTCTTCAAGCGTAAGAAGCAGTTCTTCGTTGTCCAAAATGTTCCCGGAACTGCTGGATAGCTCACGCAGCAGCGTGTCTTCAAGATCGACAATTAATTGGGTACTTACGGACATTTCTGTGACAAGGGCACTGTATTGTTCTTCGAGATCCGGTCGTTCATGTGCTACCACGACATTCAATAGCTGGTTGGCCAAACCGTCTTGGGTCACGCTGTAGTTGACAATCATGGTTTTTCCCATGATTTCCGGTAAGTAATGAGGATTCGCAAGCTTTGTCGTGAAGTACAGACGAAAGTTCGTATCCCACTCGATCGTCTTGTCTCCAAGTTTGATCAATCGTTGGGATCCATCCAAGAACGTACTCTTTTCAAGCACTGGATCCAAGATCGGATCTAATTCTTCGTCCACACTCTCAAACAAAAAGGGATTTCCAAATTGAATCGCCAGTTCCAAATGTTTCATAAAGTCCGGATCACTCAAGGTCTTCACGGTCAAGTTATTCTTCTCTTCTTTCTTCTTAATCCAATTCACAGCTTGTTGTTGGGGATCAATGCACAATGGAAACCGACTGGCTTTGGTCGTTAATATACCGTTTTGAACCGAGTGTTCGTCGGGAGGTAACCCTTCCGCAACCCATTGCTGGATCGTCGCATCATCTGTGAGGGAACTTTCAAGCCGAAATGGAGAAGTAATTGGAACTTTACGCGACTCAATATCTTGGAAAAAGTCACGATATATGAGACCCGAGCGATAGTCAAAGCTAAAAGCACCGGCATAGCTGAGAAAACTCGCTGTAAGTAAACAATCTCCAACCAATCGTTCGCTTTGGAGATTGAAAGACTCGACATCTTTCGTCCACCGAATACGTTCGGAACTAAGCCCCGCAAGTAATTGACTGGCGGCTTGCAATCGTTTTTGCATTTGATCGGCTTGGGTCTTGAGTTTTTGAAGTTCTTCATTCGCATCTTGGAACTGAATCGACAAGGTACTTAATTCAGTCTTTAACCGATCCAGTGTCGTCGTGAGACTAGTGAGTTCTTGCTCTTTGATCAACTGTTCCTTTTCCATTGTCTTGACTTTTAACCGTAGAGGCTCGACATTTTTAGCGACATCATGATATTTGACAATCGCAACGACCCACACCAGCAATCCCGCTCCCGCTCTCGAGATGGACTTCATGTTTTCAATATTCAGCTCTGGATTTTTGAAATATGTCTTGATCTTGCTGATCATTTTCGAAGAAATCTTGTCTTTCTCATACTCTTTGAGTAAAGTGATCAAGCTGGCATTACTCAACATGATTTTCGCCCCTTTCCAGTCCAGATCAAGTTCTTGACCCGTTGGTTTGAGTATCAAAACACACAGACACACCGACATGACTAAAGGTGGGGGCGATGCAAACGATTTCAGTTCGGTTAGATCCGTTTTGGATAAATCTTGCAACGCCGCTGCAGCAGCTTCGACGGCAGGAAGGGCATCTAACAAGGCTGCATCTGCTTCTTTTTTCTCTCGAGCGATCAGTACAGCAGCTTTTTCACACTCGATTTGTGTGGCAGCAGCAATTCCTTGTTGCTCAGAAGCCACCGTTGATTTCTCCTCGATTGTTTTGATCAGAGCTTGGCATGCCAGTGTTTTTTCATCGACAATGACTTTTTTCTCGGACAATTCAAGCTGCATCACGTCGACAGCTTCAGCTGCTTCAATGAGTTTCGTCATACCTCCTTTTAGTCGTGCAATACTAGCCGAGACTTTGACAGTATTTTCTTTCAGCTGCAATCGATAATTGGAGATGAAATCGAGATAATTTTTGGGTGTCACGTAGTAATGTCGACGTAGCTCGTCTTCAAATCGAGAAGCGACGTGAACAACACGTAAATGTGCGTACACAAGATGATGAATCACTTGGTCCCGACATTCCGTTGGAATTATCTCCTCAGCCAAGAAATACTGAGCGACATGTCGTAGTGCATCTTCTGGCCAAGGAAAGAACCAATCGATTATTGTAGCCGAGACAAGGCCAGGGAAATTCCGACAACGCGTGCGTAGCATATTGCCCGATGGTGACATGGCAAGAATCACGTGAAGATTTTGACGACACAAGTTAACGTAGAATTTCCAGCAATTGTCCAGTGTCTCAATGAATCCGGCCGCTTTCACTTGTTCACGTACCGAGGTAGCAAGACTGTCTCGCTCGTCCGACTCGAATAATCCAGGCACGAGCCCAGTTGTCAGCATATTGTTAATGTATTCAAAGAAGCTTTCGTCGATTGCATGGGTATCTGTAAAAAGAAAGACGACAGGTTTCTTCCCAAGAAGACGATATAGCTCTTTTAGATTCTCTCGAAATTCAGCTTCCCCGTATCCACGTGTTAGAAATATCTCAAAGAGATGATATCCAGCAATAAAAGCTGCAAGACGTGAAAGACTTTGCTTGCCACTACCACCGATACCAATCAATAGAGCGTGGCCGAGAGGATTTCGAATGATACGCAGGATACGCGATAAATGTTCAAGGGCCATCTCAAACAAGACTAGCGTCATGGGTTTATGATCCAAATTGTATGTTTCTAACGCTTCATCAAATATTCCACGAATCCGACGATAGGATTCCATATCTTGATACAAACGCGCGTCTTCAATCGCGCCTTGACCAGTGATACGTCCGATGCAATCTGCATAATCACCGAAAATCAATGGATTCTTCGAAACAAGCTCGAGTTCTTGAGGAAAGGTGTCACGTAAAAGTGCCATCATTCCCCCATCGACCACTGCCTGATCCGATTCATTTGTCAGACGATCACACACAATGCGCGTGACCTCATGACGCCAGAGACGAACAAGTTTTCCACCAGTCTCAAATGTATCACTCGTGGCCATACAAAGCCCTTCACAAATACGACCGAGATCCCGTAAATTAAAAATGTAATGGAATTTGGATGGTGTGGGTGGAAATTTCTCGACCACAAAGGCAAAAAAGGCCAGTAAAGCGTCAATCAATTGGACGCCTTTGCTTTGAATCTCTTCACTGAATTTACGCAGATATGTCGTCACGATGGAGCCATAAATGTGTTTCAATACTCGAGTGGATGGCGTAGTGAGATTAAAGACATTGAATTGCGCAATGAAACGAGGATTCACGGGGTTTCGACCACCTCCTGGAGGACCCATGGCACCAATAAACAGTAAATCTTTCAGAACATGGAGATCAAAGTCTTTGGTACGATCGTAAATGCTACTACGACTCATGACAAAGTGTAACAACGCGATCGGTTGCTGGGTTCCATAGAGATCCACCTTGGGCATGTTCAAGTCATCGATAAAGATAAGTAGCTTCTTCCCCGCTGGTGGACCATAAATTTTACCTGATCGTTTGTCAACATTCGCTTGAAGATTTGTCTCAACGTCGAAACTACTGGTACGACTCGAGAAATTCAAATTTAAAGTGGAATACGTTTCTTGCTCCAAGTTGTTGAGATACTTTTCAATTGTCACGGTCTTTGCGGTCCCGTTCTCGCCTACAAACACAAGTGGTTTATCGATATGAATGCAATTCGCGAGGAGAAACGAATAGAGAACAGAATCTGTCGTTGGAACAAAGATTTGGGAGAAATTAAATGGTGTTGGCTCAGTGTACGGCATGACTTGAGAGTCCCAGGACTGCCATTTTCGTGTTTTCAAGTCGAAAAAGTGCGAGTAGAGACTGGTTTTCGGGACTGGACAGTCGGCAATCTTGCAGATGAATTCATTCAAACGTGCTCGACTGGTATCGAGTAAAGCAGCACCGACTGACCAGATGAGACTGAACAGGAAAATCCCTTCAAAACTCGCGCGCTCTTTTGTTGGGTTCAAATCACCAGCTGGAGGTAGAAAAGCATCCAGTAGGGCACACAATTGGCGACACATTTCCATTCGACTGATTGGAATCACTTGAGTACACTTGGCGACGACTTTGGTTTCATCAAGGACACCTTCGAGAATGAAATTCAGACATTTCGGAACATATTTATCGAAAAGATCAAGCAAGATTGAACGTTCTAATGGAGCTATAGGCGCTGATGACGCAGGGAGAGGGTATTTCTTTTTGAGCCATCGTTCATAATACGGACGATAGCCGAGATTCTTGGCATCGACCCACACCATGCCACACCGACTAATTGTCGCAGGAGACGCGTATTGCAAGTCGAACGTCTCACAGATCATACAACAATGCGATTGTAAGCGAATTCGTTCACCATTTGGTAACGTCAGGAGCTTATTATCATCCATCACACTATTCATATTTTCAACCCAAACAGCATCGACATCTCCATCAAAAATCAACCATCGTTTCTCCTTTTCTTTCCCACTAGAAAGCGGTTGATTCAGTTCACGAAAGAGTTTCGAGAGCACGCCATCCGTCCAGTCACGTGTGAGTGGATCCATCGTCCCATACAGCTGTGCAATGGGCTGAGCTTTTGGATTCAAGACAAAAGTCTTCACTTGTTCATTGAATGCCGTCTTCAATGCCGTTGCAAGCGTGTTTAAAACGAGCGTCTTGCCACCACCCGTCGGGCCCACAATCATTGTCGTATGCCGGACTAACATCGTCTCGTACATTTGCAGCATTTTATCAATCTGTTCATTGAAAACCGTTGCGTTCGTGGTATTATATTCACCAGCAATTAACTCCGCTTGAATCGCCTCTTTTAACGCTTTATACCCTACACGAGGACACTCCAAAGCAGGAAACAAATCATTGATCAATCCATGGAAAAGCGGGACATCTTCAAAGACAAATTTCGGCATATTACTATCCCGAAGAGCACGCATGAGCACAACCTCTTCTTTCATTTCACTATACTCTCGTTTCAGCGTTCCAGCCATCACCAAGACACTTTTTAACGCGCGTAAGCCAAAGTCATAGTGATATTGTTTCGATAATTGTTCGCGAGAGAATTGATACAACACAGTCATCTTCTTGGCAAGAGCGACAGCATGTTCAAACCCTTCGGAGAAGAGCATAATTTGACAAATTTGTAAAAGATCCGGCACAATCATCGTCACCGGTCGAAAGAGAGCTTTTAAATTATCCGGAAGTTCCGTTCGACCAGCATATCCTGGATTCATCGTGATAAAGAAGCCACACGTGGCAAACGTTTCCGTCCGATGGATTGAAATCTCCGTTCCAAAGCCAATATCCACCGTCGCTTTCTCAGCGTTTAACGCATTTTGAATCGCTTTTAGTTGAGCAGAAACGACCGACAAGACTTCGATATTGATCCGATTGAATTCATCGAAACAACCCCATGCACCCACTTGGACCAAACCCGAGAAGATACTGCCCATGGCTTTATAATCTAATCCTTCACCACAATTTATCACATAACAGGGTAAAGCCAAGGATTTGGCTAAATCTTTCACGGTCTCGGTCTTTCCCGTACCAGCTGGACCAGCTGGTGACCCACCTAACTTGAACGTTAAAGCTTGTGTTAACGTCATATAACATCGATCTGTGAGTGGGGTGATCACTAATCGTCCATTCAAGCCCATGTACTCATATCCATAGCGAAACATTCCGGTACATTGACGTATCACGACATCATCGACGTCTTTTTGCCAGTAGAAGCGCAATTGTGATTCCCAAGCAAACTCTTTTTCGTGAAGAATACTTTCCCGCACAAACGACTCGACGATATCACGTGCATGGACATCAATGATCAATAACGTATTGACTTTCTTACGGCTTTGGGGATCCAATGGCTCACGGACACGTCGGACGAGCGAATTCAATTGATCAGTCAATTTCTCTTCCAACGCTTTCATCGCGTATTGTTCTCCTCCTTTCACACGATGAAACACATCTTCCACTTCCCACGTCCACCAAATTTGGCTGCCAACTAACGAGACCATGCCTAAAACGTGTTCCAGCCATTGAATCCGATCAAGATTTGCATACTCAAACACTCCTTCTTTCGTAATTCGTTGCAAGGTCACGCGCATTTCATTTTCGACCCCCGTCATCCACGATTCCACGGGACCTTCAACGGCTGATAATGTCCGAAAGTCAAAGCTTTCGCCTTCGACACTTTCCATAGCACTCACGTGTTTGTTTTGCCGTGCAAAAGTCAAGAGTTTGGCATTGTCAAACAATTTCAACATGTGAAGTTGAATGGAAGTGGGATCGGATGAGCCTAATACACTCAATAATTCATCGTCCGAGATGAAGAAAAAGCGGGGAAAGGCCGTGCGTTTCGTATCTAAATACTCACTCAGCGATTTTTGACACGTATCCAGACGCTCCGACAAGGAGTAGAGCATTTCGACGCGATTTTCAACGGTACACGCTTCAAGTACATGGGCATTCTTGTACGTCGTCGTCATGATTGTTTTCCACGCTTTGTCAATCGCATCAAACGTTCGTGCTTCTTCAGGTAGTTGCTGACGAATATCGTCCGTCCCAACGAAAATACTCTCAAGATACATCCATTTCCGCTGCACAAGAAACCAAATGTCGAAACATTCGTTCACGACACCAAGCCGCTTTTCCCATTGACGCACCCGTTCCGAAAAATTCGCTACAAAACGAGACCCGGCCATGGTTTGTAAATTCAGCATATGATCTTCCAACGCCACTTTAAATTCCTCGGCCGATCGAAGCACATAGCCTCGATCCGTGCCGTTTTTCTTGTATTTCACCAGTTCCAACACGGCTTTGGACCAAAAGTCGTCAATCTTGGCAAGTTCTTGCTCAATCTTTTGTTCTTGCATCGCGCGATTGAGAATTTCCCCAATTTCAGTCGAAAAGTCATGGAGATTCATGGCAAACACGTGTCCAAGTGTAAACGTTTTCAGATTCATTTCAAAACGAGGCACGTGTGTGACGACAATGAGATCTTCCCAGTGACGTGACTTCATGGCTTCATTCTTGAGACTTTGAATGAGTGGCAGACTTTCTTTAAACGAACGAATGTGTTTTTCCATCTCGAGAAAAAGTGAACCACTTTGAAGCTCTTTGGGAACGGCTCGACATCGTTTGGCCAATTCGTCAATCCCTTTCGTCATACTTACCACATCTAAATCGGCCCAAAGCATACTGGAAAACGTACTCACCAACTCTTTCTGTTCCGTGTATAACTCATAGATAAGTTCCTGCTTTGCTAAAGTTTCTGCAATGTCCTGAAGTTCTGGATACGAAGTGATCGAGAGGGCAAACAAATTTTCGGCATTCGCAAGTTCCTGTCGTCGCGTATGAAACGCCGCCAGTTTGGACTTAAAAGTCGAGACCATTTCAACGCCAACATCAAGTTGAAGAGCACAGGTTCCTGGACCCTCTTCACTAAACTCGCGCTTGAAACGCTGACACTCGTCGACAAACGTCGCCACTTCTTGCTTTATGACTTCACAAAATTGACTTTTCGCATCTCCAAGACGCAAATCTTTGGTTTTCGAGCTCAAGACGAGCTTTTGCCATCGTTGTTCTAAAGCAAACGCTTTTGTAAAGTCCGTCGCATCACCAACAATATGAAACGTTTCTAGTGTACGATATCGCTCGACAATGTCCGTGTACTCCAGTTCCATGTCCATACTCATATTTTGAATCCGTGCCAGGGTCTGTAACATTTTCTTGAGTGAGTCCAAATCTTCCGGTGTTGTTTCAAGCTCCAGTTCCAGCTCATCCATCGTCTTACTGATCACCCCCAGCTTTTCATTCGAAAGTTGAAGGAGAACTTTTCCATAATCCTCTTTCCAGATCTCCGCCTGCTTGGCGATGGCAATGGCTAACGGGAAGCAATTAATTTGTAAGAAATCCGTATCTTTCTCGGTCGGTTGATTCCGTACCGACTCGGCCAGGCGAGTATATTGGGCCATCCGGGTGTCAAAATACACACACGGTGGCTTCTTCTCGACTAATTTTTCCAATGCACTCCGTCGCTTGGTGTTCCAGAGATTATACACGGTATCATATCGACGCCAGCTATCCAAATAGCGGTTTACAATATTGAACACTTTATGAATTTCTTGGTTGAGCGACAATGTCATCTTGATAATGTATGGATTCTGTGAAATGTCCGCGTAAAATGTAAACGCAATGGGCTCTTCATCTTCATGTACGACCAAAAGTTCCGTCTCCCGACACGTGCCATTCATCCAACGGATAAACGCTTTCGCACTCTCGACAATTTGTTTCACGGCTTTACTCAAGTATTTGTACATATCGGAAAGCGACGGGGTCACAATAATGTCTTTGCCATTCATGGTCGCTTTCACTTTACATAAAGGTGGACGTTTGAATTTCCCCATGTCACCGACTCCACTGCCCGGACTGATATCATTTGTATGGACATTTAACAATGCTTGAAACGTCGTCATGGACGCAATAATCATCTTGGTCAGAGCATTAAAGACCCGACGTTCCCAATACAGATAATACGTTGCCATGCGTGCACTGGTTCCTGTATTCACACCCGCGACAAGCTCTTCCACTTTGATTAAAAGCGGACTAATGGAACGATAACTTTGGACGATCACATCAAGCCGCTGGATGCGATTTTTCTCGACAAACTCGTAAAATTCACTCACTTCCGTCACAATCCCCGGTTGAAAGTCCTCCATCTTGATCAGTAATGTATTTTCAATCTCAAGGAGAATGTCTTCGACCATGTGACTGGTTTTATGGATTTGCGTCACAATGTTGGCAAATTCCGTTAACGCTTGATTGCATTGTTCAATAAAACTCACCACCCGTTGGGAATTCCAATTCAACGGGGAAAAGCCCACACGTAATACGTTTTCCAGCGTTTTCAATTGAGAACGTAAGAGATGCGTTTCTACGGGTGTCAACGCTGCAAGTAAGTGATCATACCGTCCCAGCATCAGCGTCAGTTCTTGTACAAAGTGGTGGTATTTCTCTTCTTGCAACGTTACATTCAACGCTTCTTCCGGGATCTCAAAACCAAGTCGATCGAGATATTTCGATTCTTTGATAATCATCGTCAAGGTTGGTGAAAAATTGGGATAAAACGGAGGCGATGGCAACTTGTACAGCATCATCCCCGTCTCGGATTTCTTGCTTTCCAATAACTTGGGACCGAGAATCGACAGTTTTAAACACTCGTTTGTGATGGCAGGGACTTTATCTTTCCATTCTTGATGCAGCTTGTGAATGTACGCATCCACGGCACGTGCGAAAACGAGATACTTTGCTTTCACTTCTTCTCCATGGGGACTTTTGAGCAAGTCGTTCATGGTTCGAAATCGTAGAATGGGTTTCTTGGCACGTAAATAGAGGCCCCGGGACCAACTAATGGCACCGGCAACGGGTGGATAATGTTTGTAAATCGGTGGATCATGTTGAAAACGATGAAATTGGTCCTCCAAGTGCTCCAATTCTTTCGTATATTGCATCAAAATGTCATGATACTTTTCCATCATTTGCTTATTGATGGACTCACGGGATTGAATCGTGTGAAAATTCTGTAACAAATCAAACGCGCCTTCAGCGGATCGAAGTTTCTGAAACGAAGAATCGATGAATTTGCGCGTCAAGCGCTCAATTTCGTGCACTTTGGCACGAAAATCACCCATCTTTTCGTCCCAATTGATCTTGAAAGCGCGATCAAAAATTTTAAACGGAATGTTTTCAAACGGAAGAATTAGACTCTCAACATGACGCTTGACGTCATCAATTCCTTGGGCATCGCCCGTCACGGCTTTTAATTCGGGCCCTAAAAATTGATCAAACTGGTTCAACACCGTCGCGACTTCTTGCAAATTTTCACAAATTCGCGCCATATAATTCGTTTGTTCAAACAGCCGTTTCCGATCAAATTCCCACCGATGATCCGTGCCACTCAGTTCAATCCGTTCCCGAACTTTAAGATACGTCGAATACCAGAGCTCCAAGACCATTTTCGCTTCTTCAAAATGATGCAACGCCGTGTCGGGATTTTTCCGAAAAATCACCTGAATGTTGATCTCCAGCACAACTTTCTCGACAATTTCCCACGCAATCCGTTCCATCAATGGCACCATACGTTCATCGGTATTATAATGGCGTGAAATGATCCAAACCATGCGAATGGCGTTCATCATGGACGGTAACGTCTCGGCAATGGCAGCTAACGATCCATTTGTCAGGTTTTTAAAATGCCGTTCAAGCGTCGTGAGGAATTTCACATTATCTTTTGCTTCGGCGTAGAGTTTACTGAGTTCAGAAAAGTGATAATTGAACGACAATAACATGTTTGCGTCCACGAGTTCGAGGACTTGGATCATTTTCTGGACGGCAGGGAGATGAATTTGTTCAAAGATGGTACTCAGCGTTGCATGCCGTTCTCGCCAGAACTCAATTTCTGCTAACGGTCCTTTCCGCTTTGGACTCTTTCGCGTCTCTTGTTCCACGACATTGGCCACACTTTTGGACCATTCTTCGAATGTTTGTTCCAATGTAGCGACGAGTTTGTAATCGTTGACATGAAATTTAGGTTCTGTGATGACAATATCCGGAATATTCAAGTGAATCACACCTTGAATCTGGTGAATTGCATGGGCAATTTGCGAAGAAAACTTGACGAAATTGCTTTTAAATTCGTTTCGAACAGCGTCAATCACTTTCAACGCTTGATGCGTACCTAATCCGTTGATTTTTAAATTAGTATCGTCGAGAGTTTCAGTTATAGGATCCGGTTGGGAAAGTTGGAGATCCAAAAGGGGCATAAAGACATGACAAATGATCCCTTCCAAATTCAATAGTAAATCGCCCGTCGAACAGCCGATTTCTAAATTCGAAAAAAACACTTTTTCTTCCTCGCCTGGTTCAATCGTGATCGGACCAGCTGTAACTTTAATCAAAAAGACGATACTCGAGTCGGACACTTCAGCAGGTAAACGATTCAAAAAGACTCGACAGACTGGACGAGTACTTGTGCGTGAATATTTCACCAGTTTCTTCCGCATTTCTTTTGCTGGTTGGGATGTTTCTTCGTTGAGAAAAAAATCGTCATCTTTTGATTCACTTGATGAGGAATCTACAACCGTAAAAAACGTTAAAAATTCGACATCAATTTCGCCTTCTTATTTTTGCTTACATTACCTGCAAATGAAACTTTTCGTATCACTTCAACTTCTTCCTCTTCTTCCACCTCTTCTTCGAATTCATAGCGCTCATCCTGTTTGGAAAAGAAAAGAACATGACCAGCTTCTGTTTGCGGCGAAAAAAACGACTCGACCAGAGAAAAATCCGTCTCGTTCTGCTGAATATGATTAACGACCGATGGATCGATATCAAGAGCTCGTGATACAAGACGTTGGAGCCATTGCCATGGTATGTCGGTGAAATCCATATCCTGCTAACCCTTGTGAAGCGCCGTTTGCGTCGTTTCGATTACGTTACATTATTGCGGATACCGTACGTTATTGTTAATGCCGTAAACGGGCTGTATTGAGTACATTTTATTTTGGTGACACACAATGTTGGTTTTAAAACGATCATCTCACACTGCTTAACTTTCAGCTAAACAGTTGAAGATGGCTGAGCTTGTCCCGACACCAAACTTGAGTAATGAGATGATGACAAGTCCAAACTCTATCAATCCTTCGCTGTTAGAAAAAACAATGGAAATGAAAAATGTAAGCGGTCAAGTGGATGAGAAACCTGTTAAAAGAGAAAGAGGAAATACGTTGAATGGTGCAAAGCGGATGATGCGATCGACTCGAGCAACTTCGACACTTGAACTACATCGACGGTGTAACGAAATGATCGCACGATGCATTGCAAAGTTGCGAGAACGCGAGTGTAAAATGAAGCGTTTGCAGCTTTTGCTGCCTCTTTCCAACTTGATTCATCCTCGTCTTTGTATAACACAACCCAAAAGCACGATTTCTTCACCGCGACTGGCTAGAAAATCTACGTCGTTGCAACAAACGATTAATTTGAGAAATTCAAAATTGTCATCGACGTCGAGGATACGTCTAAACACAACATCGTTTTTGCTCTACAAAGGCTCGAAACTTTCTACCAATTCCAGCAAATTTCAACTTAAAAGTGAGGAAAATGAGAACGGAATAGCACGAGACAATTTGTCTACCAACTTATCCGAAGCGTGAGATTTGAGCTGAAATAGAAATACATCACGCTCCTTTCAATCAATTATTCCTAAAGCAAGTGTTTAATTTTCTTAACTCAAATACGGCCAAAATGTAGCTGTTGTAACTCTTTATAATATCGTCGGTAACTTAAAGGCTTTTGGCGTCAACCTTTTCAGGCAACTAAAATCACATTTTTAAGACTTGCCTTCAACTTGTTTACTGCAGTAAGATCGTTTCTTTGAAATACGGCATAAAGCTTAGAAATAGGGTTCTTTAACGATAGAAATAATCCATTACATTAAAGATAAGTATACCGGACATATGTTAACGCCTCCACATGCAGATACATATTTGACGCTTCGCAAACTCAAGCACAAAGATCATCGTTATGGCTACCACCGCATGCACACGACCTCTAGCTGAAGTTGTGCTCTACGCCGAGTTTGACTTGACCAAAGGCAGCACGTTGCGTGCGAGTTACCCGTGCTCTTTCACGCACTACTCGTCCGAGTTTTTCGCTGACATCATGTTGCCCGAAGGTGTGCACAACCGCGAAGAAGACATGACCATCTTTTTTCTGAATCGGAACCCCAAGTCTCTAACTTCAAATGGTGCAAACAATCCAAATCACACCGAAGAAACCACAGTGCAAGACCCGCTCCATCAATTTCTCTATTGTCTCAGTGTTGTGCGTACAACGCACGACACCGCAGCTCGCCGTGGTGCAAAAGTGACAGCTGTAGCGCTATGCTCGACGCACAAAAGTTGCGTGGCACTAAAAAATGTACTCAATCTCGCTGTCCTCAAGATTGTGGGTGCAAAAACGGAGACAGACAGTGAACACGTGTTAAGAGAGTTGTACGACGTTTTGAACGCCATCGATATGTCGAACCTTCGTGGGCTTTCCAGTATGGAGCGACGACTGATGAAACGCACAATTAGTAGCACAGGGCGTGCTATAGCGGATCAGAAAGATGCAAACTTGGTAGAAAATGCACTTTTTTTCCAAACTCAAGCGCAGTGGGAAGATATTGCCATTCCACTTCAATTTAAAATCTGTAGCACCGAGGATCAACATGATGACGGCACGTTAACGCAATTGTTGCAAACATTTGGAGACCAGACCATGGTACTATTCAATGCCGTACTAACAGGGCAACGAGTAATTATGCTCGGGTATAATCGTCCAGCGGGTGAAGTCTGTAACTTTGTGCTTGCGACAAGTTCTCTTGTTTGTCCACCATTATTTGGCCTCATTCATCGTCAGTATCCGTACGTTCAAAATTGTGTTTTTTGTTGTCGTACAGTATTTCAGAATCAGAAAAGTATTTTTCCTCATAAACACTTTTCTTGACTTAACAGGTATGCCAACCTGACCGATTTAGGATTTCTCTCAACGCCTGGATATATCGCTGGCGTGACGAATCCCATGTTCAAGACCAAACGCGAATGGTGGGATGTCTTGTGTGATATCTCGACGGGCGAAGTGTTCCTGTCCACGCCAGCGGAAAAAGAAGATTTTGATCTTTTAGATCGTACTTTTGTACTGGAGGTGGATGCTTATTTTACACGTTCTAAACCGGTTCTAAATCGGACAGACTTACTCAGTCATTCATTCTTACTCAGGTATTAGATGGTGTCGCCGCAGGGTACAATGAAGAATGGATCCGCTGCATGTTTGAAGACTATACACGGAAACACATTGTCGACCTGGCACTGGGCGAGACGAATCATCTCGATCCAGAAGCGTTGGCCAAACGCTCGGCCTTGAACAACAAACGAATCACCCAATGGTCTCGCACCGAGAGCTACCAAACCTTCATGGACTCGCCTCATCGCTCCCATTTCCACTCGCCAGCGTTCAATATATCCTCCTCCTCCCCTCTTTCTTGCGTCTGCTTGCTCTCGTAGCAAGCAGCCACACGCACTGCTTTTCTACTCACTCATTTATATTTTCACTTAGTCGATGGTGTTTTCTTAACGTTTTGAGTGTCTTTTTGATGTTTACGTAGAAAAAACGGGGATCGATCTCAAGCGGCACATTCGCAGTCTACAGAGTGACCTGATTGTCCTCGATGATAGTCTCGTAGAGACCATTTACTCGGATTTTGCCACGCTATTGCATACCGACCTCGAGTTGCAAGAATTTCTGAGTTTCTTGCCGGATCTTCGCGGAGGCTTGCAGACAATTGCACAAGGGATTTTTCATCCATCCATTAGCGTCAAGTACAATACCGTGATGCTCTTAAAACGCTTAGAACAGTGTCCAGCTACGGCCTTGAGCATGCATCGCCTCAATGCGTTTCTCTTAATGTCCTACCAGCGGATCCACGACCTTGTTCAGCCAGAAAAAAAAAGAGACTAACTAAATGAGGAAAAAAGAAATAAAAAGCAACACGAAACGAAACAAGACGTTTTGTAAAAAAAATTATTTTAAAACAAGACGTTTTTTTTTTAACCCCTAAGTCAAGAGCGTGGCAAGTTCTTGAAACTCATCACTAAAGAGCGGATCCCTGTGGCTCTGCTGAATCAGATCGGGCTCAGCTTGGGCACAGAGCTCCTCAAAGACATGATCCGTATACTCAACATCGTTTTGCTTGCTTTTAGCCGGCTGTGTCGTGTCCCTCAGATCCACCACTTGACTACGACTCAACAGATTCACATATGCCGACGAAGGGCGACCTTCAGTTGATCCAGTGGGATACAAACTCGCTTTGGTTGCATTCAAGAACCCGCGTTTCACGGCAGTGCTCTTCTCTTTCTTGTCTCCTCTCGTCTTTGCAGCAGTCGTAGCACGTGGTTGTTGGGTTTTCCTAGAGGAAGCTACTTCTTCAATGAGTTTCGGCTTTCGAATTTTTTTTTCCTCGCTTTTCAATGTTTTTTTCTGTCCATATAACGATCCTTTTACCCCTTTCGAGCTTGAAATCGTGTCGACTGCCGCTGTGATCGTAAGTTCTCGCTTGACATCGTTCTCTTTCGTTTCTTCAAGGTTCATTTGTCGTAAAAGATCCGTTGGGGACTCGATCTTGGTCTCTTGAAGGCGAAATTTCGACGTCATGATCTCGTTCCCGAGCTTGACGCCGCCTTTATAACGAGCTTTAATGAATTTGCCCGTAAGGGTGACAAGACGAACGCCTGCATCTTGTTGGATCCAATGAAGAGCGAGGTTCATAACGTCACGTTTAAAGTTAGCGTCCCATTGACTGCGACGACAGACCCACGGATTGACGACCACATCAATGACACAACAGAGCGCTCCATTGGCATCGGAGATTTCACGTACTGGACCAACAACGAGAGGAATATGAAGGTTACTGGTATCAGAGAGAGCTCGTGGATCGGCAGGGACTTTAGAATATGGCGTTTTTTGAGGAACGTCCACGAGCTCGTGACTACAGAGATTGACAAAAAGTTTTGTCTCTTGTTGTTGACATTTAATCGAATGATACATGGAACATTTGATAACGAAACCAGGCACGGGAGTGAAGGAACGAGGGGGAGATACCTCGAAGGATGATGATGATGAGACTACTGGAGGACCATCTTGTAATTGGTCTTGGATAAACGAGTGATACGTTTTCGGATCCGAGGATGACAAGTCGTTGAGTGTTTGCCAGATCGTTTCGGCTTGAGCATTGAAATCCTGAGGCTGAAGACCCAATTGTTTGGCCATTTCACGCATGCGTGGATCAGCTAACAACGCAGTCATGGATGACGACTGGCGTGCATTTGGACGACGATTGTTGATGATCCCGTAATTCATTTAGTTAGTAGTAGTAGTAGTATTAACGAAATTGGATGAAATATATATGAAAAAGGATTCTGGAATGGGAATGTGAACCGACGCGACTGCTGGAAAAAGATTTCGAAACGTGGAAAGCATTTTTTCACCGGGTTAAGCCGGTGAGCCAAATCTCCCCGACACAGACCCTGAGAAAGGGAGAAACCCCCCGGATAAACGCCCGACTGTGAAGGGTAGATGCGCAATTGCTCTAAGTCTAAATCATCGATGAAAACATCTGGTCGGATTGGATTGGTTGAAAACAGAAGCCTCTGACTGAGAATGGCGAGTTTTAACCAATAGTATTTATCTGAAGACTGGAAACCGCTGGAAGCCGCATATGGTATCCGGCTTGAGGGTTCAGCACGATCGAAGATACCCAAATACCCGACCCGAGAGCAGCTACTGCGCGAGTTGGAGCCCTTCTTGGTGCTCTATCACTCGTCCCCGGTGTTCAAGTGGATCTATCGCTCTCTTCATCACCTGTATACACTCGTCCAAACCCGTCGAAACCTTGCCTCCCGATCTGTAATCAGTAAAATTAGTTGATGGATCCCGGATCATCTCTCTTCATTAGATACCGTGCGTACTGCACGAGACGTTCAGGGACAATTGAAACGTTCAACCGTGTTGTGACAATAATGCGAGATAGCGACGAGTACTACAGCAAGTCCGGCCTTCTACAGGCTTACATCGAGCTACAGTAGCAAATTTTTGTGGGCTGCATGGCCACCAGTGAAGTCGGTGATCGACTGTCCGAGTTTGTTTCTTGGCCGTTGTCTGCGGAGAGGAAAAGTATCGCGGAAGCAATTGAAAAAAAGTGCGGCCTTCGCGGAGCCATTGGAATGATAGATGGTGAATCATTTGAGCTAAAATACAAGCATCAAGAGGATCATGAGGAGTTTTCAATCGCAAGTCACGCTATGCGCTCGGTGGCCAGCTCGTGTGTGATCATCGTTTACTGGTTTAAACATCTTTGGTTGGTAGACATGAGAATAACCCCGGGATATTATGGATGACGAATTCCTTTTTGTGACTTAGCGTACGCACTTCAGCAGCATCTCATGCGACCGTACAAGAACCCAAAAGCTACCCTCCGGGAGAACAAGAACTTCAACTATCACTTATCGGCTATGAGAATAACGATTGAGCATTGCATTCGGATGATAAGAGCGCGCTTCGTGATGGGTTTTACAGTATTTTATGGGACGATAAGTCACACGAAACAGTCGTTGAGTTGACCATGGTGTGTTTAATTTTACACAACATTGTATCACCTCCGATGACGAAAGAAATGAAGAGTTTCTCAATGTAGAGACTGAAGGAGATTAAGACAAGGGGGGAAGCCGTCCAAAACGACGATGAAGACGATTCAAGTTGGACACCGCAAAATGATTTCTGTTAGAGGTTCAGAAGCACTTAGTGCTTCGCCATTTTGGCTACATAACAACGGCGAAACACTAAGTGGGGTAGTTTCATGGTGGTTATTGGGATGCAGTTCTGGATCTGGTTGAAAATGTGCAACTGGACGTGACGTGACAGCGGAAGAGAGTGTGTTTTGTATTTTTCAACTACTTTTTGCTTCTGAAGAAGGAATATAATCGCTTTTAGTGGGAGACAAGAGAGCACTTAACGACGATGACAATACGTCGTTTATAACGGCAACGGAATATATATATCGCATAAGAGAACATCTAGATCCAAGTATGCACAGAGCGTCTATATGTTGATGGATGTCTGTATTTTGAAATTATTCATGCATGGCGTATCCAAATAAGGTCGCTGTATTTTGAAATTATTCATGCATGGCGTATCCAAATAAGGTCGCTTAACATTCCCGTCACTCTGTCTCAGCTGTAAAGCGCCTTCGGTGGAATGCGATCGCTTGCTTTGGGCCCATACTGTAAAAGCACAGGTTTAATTTCTCACCTTGTCTACCCATTGATCTTCTGTGGTTACACTTACTCAGGTGGATTCTAGATGAGAAGGATGATTCAAATCAGGATGGAGGATGTGACCTTTTCGAGATAGGGGGCGTTCTCGGGTGGAAACCTTCACCGGAGGACAAATCCGGGGTGATACAATATATAAGTATCGCAAAGGCCGGGTCGAGATTCTTCAACCGATCGGACCAATTAGTAAAACGAGAGATAATCAGAAACCACGAAAAACTACGATAAAACCACGATCTTCCACAGTAAACCGCAACGTTATCTCCACGAAATCTTTCCAATAAGCAAAACGTGTTCAAAACACGTGCGCGTGAGGGTTGAAAAATATTCTTGTCATCCCCAGAACAAAACGAGACAGTTGAAGAAAACCTTCATAAATCATACAGATTTCACTCCACATCTCGGTACCCGTGTCCTTGTCCATCAACTGTTGTGCAAGTATTGTCGACAGTAAGCTTAATATAAGCATTTGGATCTTTTCCTTTTCTGTGTGAACTTGCCATTCTCTTCATGGGTCGCACTGACATCCTTCTTTACCTTGCCCGTTGCTATTCATGCAGCATACTTTCTTGAAAAACTACCATCATACCCTTCTTATAGAAAAGCCAGTTCTCTCCGTCCCAGTGGACTGGAGCTCCCGATGAGCTGATCCCGAAGCTTTTATCCTTTTCGCTCTACCTGTGACCGTTGTCTGAGTCACTAGAATAAGGCATTTTACTCGGCGTCGTTTGAACTTTATTTTGTTGGTGGGGAGGGGGGGCGCAGCGTTACGTCTTGTTTGGGCTGAAACTCACTCGTCAAACGACTGGTATATTATATAAATTGCAGACTGACCTAAAACCTGTCTGTGAAGTATATATTATGATAAGTGCAGACTGACCTAGAACCTATGAGTTGCTTGGTAGCTTGATCCTGGATTGATCGATAGAAATATTTCTATTCATCAATCCTTCATTTATTGACTGTGGCGACATCATTCAAGATCCAAGCGATTTCCACCACACCTTGTTCTCGACAACGCGCAACTTGTTGTCGCGGAGTAGTTGTGGCAGTGGGTATGGTCTAGGCAGCAATGAATCGGATATCAAAGCGGAATTGGGTAGCGCCGATACGGCAACGGGCGGTTTGGTGCACGAGTCAGCTCGCTATTTGCTGACAAATAGTAGTCATGAGTCTAACAATGGTCGTCGTGGAGCCAACTGTTCGCAAGTAGAAATGACAGTTTGACCAAGATGTTTCAAGACCGCTTTCCTTGCTAGTTCCAGGCATCGTCCTAGGTTTGTAAAGCTTCGAAAGAAGAGATAAGCAGACAAGAAGTTCGCCAGATGGAACTGCATCTCAACGCTATCAGTGGTGGGCTGGACGAAGTCAATAATATTTTTTAGTAATTTAAAAAAATATTTAATTAAAGTAATTTATAATTTAATGTTTCTTTATAACGTCGGAGAGGTTACACATGTGGTACCCTCTTAGATTAAACTTGTAGCGTATCCAAGCAAACAGCTGCTCACAGGCAAGACAGATCGTGGTGCCATACTAAGATCGCCAAGCCTGGATATATATGGACGGTCGATATTGGCTCGGTCAAGGGCCAGGAAGGATATCAATTACGCTGAAGGTGCATTAGAAGTAGAAAATGATGTTACACGCTAGGTACCATGGTAAATTGGCGAGCAATTCACCATTTCCATTTCCTACTACGATACGTTACGTGCTTAATACGATTCAAGCCGCTCACAGTATAATTCCAGGAAAGCGGTTGAGTATGGTAAATGCGAGAATGACGAAGACCTTTATGCTACCCGACCGGGTTGCGGAAGTGTCCGTAAAAGCAAGAAGAAGGCGAAATGAGCGTAGTAAAAAATTAGCTACTTATATTGGCGGATTTAGTCTGAACCACCCAACTTGCGTAGTTTCGCCTCCAGTGTCGTTTTGTCAATTTCATACTTAGTCTGTGCTGTTTAAAGTGTCAACTCGAACTTGAGTCTGCGCTGCTTCATTTTCGCACGTCGTTGCTTAGTTTCTTCGCGCGGCGAGAGCATTTCGAAATATATCGAGCTGTCGTTGCTTCAACTTGAGACAGCTGCGCTCGTGCTCGAGGGCACTCTCACCATGGCACATAAGTCCATCGACAGAGGAGAGCTCGGGTGTCTTGCGCGTGTTCTTGTTGCTGGAGAGAGGTTCGGGTTTGAAAACCGCTTGCTGAGGACCGTCCAATGTGTTATGATCGGTAGAGTTGCCAATAAAAATTTCCTTAGGAGACGCAGCCCGCAACTCGTCATCATCTTGGCTCCCTCGCAGGTTTTGTAACACGGAGCTCGCTCGTCTCGTTTCGAAAAGCACACTTAGGTGGTCCTGAACAGAAGATCCAATGATGTTGTCAAGCTCGTAGCAGTGCTTGTGCTCCTTGGTGATCGTTTCGCGTAGAGTTGGCGGTCGCCCTCAAGAACTCCAAAGCCCAAGGTGCCTTTTTTTATCGCAGTAAATTTACGATCTTACAGAGCTAGGACATTTCATATGTATCGACATGGCTTCCACTTCGTTGAAGGGCGTCTTCTGCCCCTTGAAGTTCTCGATGTGCAGTTACCATAACGCGATAAGACTGCTAGTCTCGTCGTCGCTCCATTTCTACTTCGGCATGGTTGACAAGTGCGTTCAGCATGGTGAGATCCCGTACAGCAAGCAATTCGCATCACCCAAAAAATCAAACCAATCATTTGATATCAGCAAACCATTCAGCAAAAATAACGAAATTTTTGCTTTCTGGGCTAATGGGATTATCAAATCATCTGCTGATAAAATCTCGCAAATTGATTGAAAATCGATGGCGCTTATGGGACCGTAAGAGCCACTAATATCCCTTACGGACAGTTATCAATTTTAAAAGGGAACATTCCAAGAGGTGAGTCAAATTCAAAAAATGGTTTTAAATGGTTCTATTACATGTTGGTCACCTGAGAGTTTAAGGGTTGTGTTAACCAATTTTACATGAAAATTTAAACATGCTTAGATGGGTAACAAAGGGGATGGCTACTGTTCTAATTAAGTAACAAGTTGAAGCGATGGTTTGCATTTCACCTTTACCGCCTTGGTAATAAAATTAGTATTTTTATATATATATTTTTCTTTGTTGGTAACATAATAAATATATTTGGGGGTAAAAATTAATTTTCCCATCTCCCGCCCAGTATTTGCGTTTACAAAATAACTTAAGGAACAGATGACTACAGTCACGACAGCGGGAAATTTACATGTATTTATTTTGATAAAGCCATAGAAGATTAAATTAACGTCAAGGAGCAGCGACGCAGCATGAGAAAAGGTTTAGATTTCGATGACAGATGCGTGGAAGAAACGAACGGGTACGTTTTCCGATAGTTGATGCACCTATCGAGGTGGGTTGAAAAGGCAGCAAAAACAGATAGAGTTGCATTGATTTATCTTCTGGAGAGCTGTAGACATGTCAAGAAAATTCTAAATTGATTGAGTCAAGAGGTAATGTATGAGTTCAGTAAGGAGTGGAGGAGAGAGTAATAGGACTGTTGGTAAAACATAGTCACGAGAGACCTGTTGAAGAGTTGCACACTGGCAGCGACGAGTGGACAAGGTTCACGGGGATGCACAAAAGGCAGCAATTCGAAATATTAGTCGAGAATGGCGAAAGCTCAAGAAACAAGCTTACGGAAATCACCCGATATAGAGACTCTGCGCACCTAGCAGGAAGTATAGCTTTGCAAAGGCATCATCATGCGCACATCTTTATGGAGCACCAATTGCGGCTTTTGTGAGGGACGCACTGCTGCCAACCGATACGATCTGGACAAAATTGCGACGGTACAAAGCAGCATTCAATCGCATTATTCTGCATTGAGTTTTTGCAAAGGCTAGCTACAGACGAAATTGAGGCGTGGAACGCAATAGCTGCGTATATGCAGACATGCATCAATAGAGAACAAATCTCAGTTTTTGTCTAATGAGGGCGATGGCAGCGAGTCTTAGAGCAACGGTATCGGATCACACTATAGTATTTTACTAAGAGCAAATAAATGACGGCAAGGATACAAGACAAAGTGCAGGCAGTTATCGACACAATGGATGTCTACTACCATACCGCTGTATTGGAAGTGACGGAATGGAAAAAGGTTTACAGCTTTAACGTCAGGAACGAAGCCTTTGAGGACGTGCTTTTATTGACATAGAATATAAGAGGTTTTACAGTTTGGTCTAGATGACAGTCGCTCCAAGCGTGGGGAATCAACCGAAAAGGAAGCGACCTGCATGTATTCTGGTTCACGAGTCCCACCTTACTACAACGGAGAAGGTCAAAAAAGTAACCAAGGTCTGGGTATTGATGTTGCATTATTATATTGACACATACCGCTTGTCATATTGGAATTGACCCACGAACGCAGCGGTTCGAATCTTCCCATACTTACGTGGCACCGTGGAAATAAGACCTCTAGATCAAACCAATTATCGGGGTCAGATTAGCCAAGTGGAAGATTTTAAGTTTCTATGCACAGGTGGATATCATACTTTACCAAGCGGTGCTCTTTGCAGGGCTAGGACAATGATAGTTGAAATATTATGACGATTTAATTCTTGAAGGTGTTTTTAATTGTGTGAAGACGCCACTGCTTGATCGTGTAGGGTGCAGAGAGGCTGTGTGCCCGAAAATCCAGAGTTATCACGCCTCAGGGAAAGATGTAGTTTACAGGATGCATTGCTAGTGCAAATTTGGTGTGGAACGAAAAATTTCGGCTGATGCCACGAGTTTTACCATTTGGAGGGGTTACACAGCAAACCGCATAGATAAAAAAATAATAAAAGCAGAGAAATACGGATGGGCTCAAAGCGTTGAAGTGACGCGGCCTAACATGCTCTCAACCACGACGAAGTTACCCTCCACTTCAGACAACCCATTTATCAGAAGAAAAAGTGCGCAGAGCAGAGCCGCTTCCGTACCCTATATTAAATCTTGAGTGCTAGATGAGATAAAAAGCCAACAGAGTGGAAGACAAGGTGGTAGCTCAAAAATGACATGGGGTCATTTTTAAAGTAATCAAGACTGTGTGAATAGAGTAGCTAAAAGACAACGCCAGAAAGAGGAAATTAAAATAGACCTTGCATATATCAACAAGTAATCGTACGCATCTTCTACAAATTTGTGTAAACTAGCTAATGAGAACGAACAGATACAGATAAGGGCGGCGGAAACGACGTCGGTGAATGATGTACGGTGGTTACAGTGTGGGAGCCCAACCAACGCGTTACGACGATCGTGATACGAATACGAGGGTATAATTTTGACGCGATGGTACACCAATCGGTTTGCACATGCCTGGAATAATGTCCTTGGTAGAAGTCATCGACAGGTAAATATGAAATCCCTCAAAGAGGCTTTTGGGGATTTTGGGACCATTGACGATAGGCGGAAAGTTACAGATCGAGAAAATGGGACGTTAATCGCATTACAACGAAGAAGAAATCATGATGACAATAGTGAGACAAGAGCGAAGAAAAGCAGGGGACTGATGGGCTGAGCAATGACTTTTACAAGGACTGTGTTGATGACCTGGTCCGGGGCATGATTGGCGTATGTAACGATATCCTGAGTGGAATGAAGCAACCCCCCCTGCGTCCTTTCTCAAAGCAGTGATAATTCCCCTACAAAAAGGTGATGTGACCAACGCTATGGATTATAAACCAATATCGCGTTTTTTACAGTCGAGCTACAAGTGTTCTCGAAGATTGTCGCAACACGCCTTCAGAGTGTTTTAATCGCGGATCCCCAACAAGGTTTCGTTCACAGGAGGCGGATGGACAGGGCAGTAATGATGATGATGGACGTTGTCAGCGTTCTCAGGAAGATGAAGACTTCATTGGAAAAGTGCAAAGGGGTCCTTTCTTCTAGATTTTGCCAAAGCCTACGATACGGTCGATCGAGAGTACCTCATGCTCATTATGGAGAGCATGGATTTTCGAAGAGATATATTTAATTTAGTTAAGAAGATACACGACGGCACTGCAGCGCTGTTTCTTGTTAATGATGAACTTTTGGAGCTTTTCCAGTTCAATTTGGAATCCAGCAAGAATGTCCTCAGCCCCGCTGCTGTTTATGAATGGAAGGGGGCCCTTAGGTTTAGCGATCTCTGGGATCAAAATCACGAAATAATTATTTTGCTTCGATTTAATTTAAGTTAATTTATATTTTATTTTATTTTAAACTTGGAAAATAATTTATTTTATAATTTGAATTTCACAAAAAAATAAATTGAAGAGAATTTTTTTAAAGCTGACTCAATTTAGAAAATTTCGTCAAAATGAGTGGCAAAGTATCGCTAATCACCCAAACCAACATATATGCCGACAACATACTTATTAGCATGGCGTACTCCGCTTCGGTCTCCATTCGCCTCAAAATAAGCGACAGTCGTGCTCTAGCAATAGCTCCTAGCTTGAGTATAAGTCGGTCTGGCATTGTCATTTTGGATTGCTAGATCTGCTTGCTTGCCTTGCACACCGTTACAAAACAACACGTATTCGCTACAAACGACATCGAATTAGTAGCCCAAATACGGGTTGCTGTGTTTCAATCACTAACAAAATCATCGATTGAATAATATAGCTAATTATCGCAAGATATCTGGTAGGCATGTAGGCACTTGATGATTAGTGGGCTATCGTCGTTTTGATCGTTGTCGTGGTTTCCAAGCGACGTATGATACTCTGGTACTTGGTCATTGTTCTTCGTGTCCCCGTTTGCCCGTCCATCCGGAAGGCTGCCGTGTCCATCCCTTTGTTTTTGATGAACAGCCATGTATGTCGCTATCCTGACCTCTATCGAAGCTGTCAAATTGTCTCGCTGTGCTTATAAGGCTACCACTTCTACCTTCCTCGTCAGTATTTCTCTGTTAGAATTCTAATGCCTAGTACTTCCTCTCTGGATATCGTGTCCAGTGCCGCGTTCCATGTCACTGAGAGGGCAATCATAGGTAGTATTTTCCAAATTGGTCGCCACAGTGCATCTCTAGGCTTGTCTTCTCCTGTTGTATCTCCTGTGCTACCGTGCACGACGATAGTGGCATCGTCCTCGTACCACAGTATTATTCCACTGCGCAATCCGCTGCGATGTCCCTTTCTCTTCCGTCCACCTCGTTACTAAACATCTCCAGATTCCTTGGGCTATTACACAATAAAATAACGGTGCATTTGCGTCTTCTTCGTCTCCATTCCTTCGTGCCTATAAGGACATGGGTTCCCCTGTGGTTGTCCAGCATAATATAAATTCAATCGCTGCGTGAAGACTCTGAATTACGTCTATATCTGATACCCCGCTAACACGTCATCTGCCCTCTAGATTTCTGGAGGCGTTAGATCCAACAGCATGTGATACCGCTCGTCTTGCCCCGTCCCTTTGTTTACCGTTTTTACAATAGGAACTAATTGACTGCTCTTCACCTTGCTACTGCGCCGGTACATCAGATGTTCAACGTCTTCAGCAGCTGTGAGTAGGCACAGTGTCTTATACCCACCAGGGAAACTTATACAGCTCCGGGTGGGCTTAAAGACCACTATTTTTAAGTACCAATGGAGAGCCCCTTGGCAAATGGCAGAAGAGAGGACAAGGTATGGAACGCAGTAGTCGTGTTTGATAGTGTGAGTGGCGTGCAACCATTGCCATAAAGTGATTTCAAAGCAAGATTTTTGCATTTTGAGCGTATAATTTTGCATGTATGAGAGGTACCCCAGAAAGTAATCGGCCAAGATGCATGAAATTGAAAAATGTTAAGAATTGTTTTTGAAAAGCCATTTAGCCGGTCAAACGATGTCATATGTGGAATCTTCTGCGCTTCGTGATCACAATGACGTGTACATGAACTCAGTCAAAAATAATTCTACATTGAATAAGTCAACACGCATAAGTACGTGTTACTAGTGCACGGCCTTGGAGCGCATTTCGCATTTTGCGATGGTAGCAACACGATAAGACCATCTACATCATTGACAACATACTGCACGACTACTGCACGATATCGCTAACATGGGGGTGCTGTTAGTAGCCGTTTTTTGTAGTCAAGGTCGTCGGGAACACTTCCTAGAAACGAGAGCGTTGTGCGTCGTGAAAATGAAGGAGGAGATGACGTTTGCAGCCATCAATGACCAACTTAAGCTTCCACTTTTGACTGCGAAGAGTATTGTGGCAAACTACGAAGTCCATGGCCCTGTTCACTCTCAGCAACTATCTGGAAGACCGTGCGAAACGGACGAGCGAATTAACCGGTCCATCATCAAGTCGGTTAAAACAACCGTCTCTTGTCTGAAAGCGACCTTGCTGGTGAAATTCAAGAGGCTTTCGGGGTGCAAGTCGCACCGTCAACTGTTCGCAACTGTTTGTATGAGGCTGACTACAATGGGCGGTCTGCTAGGAAGAAACCAAACCTTTCCTCAACTCACAAGAATTGTATGCAAAAACGTATTTGCAGCTTACGCCAGAGGATTGGAAACGCGTTTTTTTCAGTTATGAGAGTGGTTTGTCACTTACTGGGGAAGTCGGGAAGGTGATGGTGTGGCGTATGCCAGACGAAGCATTGCGCGAGGAGTGTGTGGTATTGACTTTCAAATTAGGGAGGACGTCTCTGGTGATTTGGGGGTGTAAGGCGTTGGGCTGCACATTTGCGAAAAAGGTATGCATGCAAAGTACTATCAAGACGTTCTGAAGCAGGATTTGGATGCCACGAGGCGCGCGTTGGGGATCTCGGAGCTAATATTGTTTGTTCAACAGGGTTCTCCTGCTCACCAGGATCGAAGTACGACTGATCTTTTGAAGGAAATGGACTTTGAAGCCTTCCGCACCCACCCCAGATCCCAGAATTGAACTCTATCGAACATCTATGGGCTATTTTGGGGCAGAAGGTTAACAAAAAAACACGCTACGGTGATTCCACATTTGAAGAACAAGATCCAGGATTTGTGGTACGATATCGAGCCAGAACTCGTCCAAAACCTGGTCTTCTTGATTCGGAAGCACCTGAAGGATGTGAAGACGGCAGAAGGAGGCCATACCGCGTTCTGACAGCAACTAACCTTGCGTATAGCATACCTTTCGGCCAACTTCACATTCTGGCCGTACACGTTTTGTTTGTACTTAACTGAACACTGGAATTCGAAGGTCAATTTCTTTAGATTCGTTCGAGTTTGACACATCCGGAAGGCTTCCATCTAAAGCCAAGATCAACTCCTTTTGATTGGTTGTATCCCTGGCCAATCGAAGCTTCACAGCTTGAGAAATTTAAGTTTTTCAAATTTTATAGTCTCGGACGCTTACTTTCTGGAGTAGCTGTTATTGGTTGTTTCAAAAACGGCAGTGTGGAAGCGCAACCAACGCGTAACGACGACCGACATACAAGTTACCAGTGCATAATTTTGACGCGATGAGTATACCAAACCGGTTTGCACATGCCTGGAATAATGTCCTTGGTAGAAGTCATCGACAGGTAAATATGAAATCCCTCAAAGAGGCTGTTGGGGATTTTGGGACCATTGACGATAGGCGGAAAGTTACATATCGAGAAAATGAGACGTTAATCGCATCAATCGACGAAGAAGAAATCATTATGACAATAGTGAGACTAGAGCGAAGAAAAGCAGGGGACTGATGGGCTGAACAATGACTTTTACAAGGACTGTGTTGATGACCTGGTCCAGGGCATGATTGGCGTATGTAACGATATCCTGAGTGGAATGAAGCAACCCCCCCCCCGGCGTCCTTTCTCAAAGCAGTGATAATTCCCCTACAAAAAGGTGATGTGACCAACGCTATGGATTATAAACCAATATCGCGTTTTTTTACAGTCCAGTTACAAGAAAAAAAACAAAAAACAAAAAAAACTCCGATTATTCATAATTTATTAAATGTTCTCGAAGATTGTCGCAACTCGCCTTCAGAGTGTTTTAATCGCGGATCCACAACAAGGTTTCGTTCACAGGAGGCGGATGGACAGGCAGTAATGATGATGGTAGCATTCTCAGGAAGATGAAGACTTCATTGGAAAAGTGTAAAGGGGTCCTTTTTTCTAGATTTCGCCAAAGCCTATGATACGGTCGATCGAGAGGACCTCATGCTCATTATGGAGAGCATGGATTTTCGAAGAGATATATTTAATTTAGTTAAGAAGATACACGACGGCACTGCAGCGCTGCTTCTTGTTAAGGATGAACTTTTGGAGCTTTCCAGTTCAATTTGGAATCCAGCAAGAATGTCCTCAGCCCCGCTGCTGTTTTTTGATGGGAGGGAGCCCTTAGGTTTAGCGATCTCTGGGATCAAAATCACGAAATAATTATTTTGCTTCGATTTATTTTAAGTTAATTTATATTTTTATTTTATACCGAGCTTGGAAAATAATTAGCTTTATAATTTGAATTTCAAAAAAATATAAATTGAAGAGAAAATTCCTAAAAAGATGACTCAATTCAGAAAACTTCGTCAAAAGAGGTGGCAAAGTCTCGATATTCACCCAAGCGAACGCATCTGCCGGCAACATACTCATTATCATGACGTATTCCGCTTCGGTCTCAAAAAAAAGCGACAGTAGTGCTCTAGCAATAGCTCCTAGCTTGAGTACAAGTCGGTCTGGTATTGTCATTTTGGATTGCTAGATCTGTTTACTTGCCTTGCACACCGTTACAAAACAACACGTGTTCTTAACGGACGACATCTAATTAGTAGCCCAAATACCGGTTGCTGTGTTTCAATCACTAACAAAATCATCGATTGAATAATATAGCTAATTATCGCAAGATATCTGGTAGGCATGTAGGCACTTGATGATTAGTGGGCTATCGTCGTTTTGAACGTTGTCGTTGTTTCCAAGCGACGTATGATACTCTGGTACTTGGTCATTGTTCTTCGTGTCCCCGTTTGCCCGTCCATCCGGAAGGCTGCCATGTCCATCCCTTTGTTTTTGATGTACTGCCATGTATGTCGCTATCCTGACCTCTATCGAAGCTGTCAAATTGTCTCGCTGTGCTTATAAGGCTACCACTTCTACCTTCCTCGTCAGTATTTCTCTGTTAGAATTCTAATGCCTAGTACTTCCTCTCTGGATATCGTGTCCAGTGCCGCGTTCCATGTCACTGAGAGGGCAATCATAGGTAGTATTTTCCAAATTGGTCGCCACAGTGCATCTCTAGGCTTGTCTTCTCCTGTTGTATCTCCTGTGCTACCGTGCACGACGATAGTGGCATCGTCCTCGTACCACAGTATTATTCCACTGCGCAATCCGCTGCGATGTCCCTTTCTCTTCCGTCCACCTCGTTACTAAACATCTCCAGATTCCTTGGGCTATTACACAATAAAATAACGGTGCATTTGCGTCTTCTTCGTCTCCATTCCTTCGTGCCTATAAGGACATGGGTTCCCCTGTGGTTGTCCAGCATAATATAAATTCAATCGCTGCGTGAAGACTCTGAATTACGTCTATATCTGATACCCCGCTAACACGTCATCTGCCCTCTAGATTTCTGGAGGCGTTAGATCCAACAGCATGTGATACCGCTCGTCTTGCCCCGTCCCTTTGTTAGCCGTTTTAACAATAGTACTAATTCACTCTCTTTTCCTTACTTTTGCACCGGTACATTGATTTCGTGGGGAGGATTGTGTTTTGGGCAGAGAGTTTTGATCCTTGTCATCCATTTGCCTCGTTTCCAAAAGCGCACCAGTTTGCTTCCCGTTTTTCAGTCTTTGTTAGATTCGATGGACAACGACGAAAGTCCCTACTGAGAGCCCCCTGTAAAATGACAGAAGGGAGGACAAGGTATTGAGCGCGGTAGTCGTGTTTGATAGTGTAGGTGGCATGCAACCATTACCACCAAGCGATTTCGATGCAAACGTGTTGCGTTTTGAACGCATACGTTTGCATGTGTATGTGATGTGCACCAATGGTGCAAAAGATCTTCCCCTCACGCAATGGTTTCCCCCTTCCATGGCACAAAATGAGGTGTCGAGGTTCCAATTAGCGTTTACGGACTGGCCGTACGCAATTGGAGTGTCTTCCAATGCCGAGGGCAACGCAAGGTGCATCGTTTTTTGGATTGTGTAATAGCCCAAGGAATCTGGAGATGTTTAATGAAGATATGAAAAGAAGAAAACGGACATCGCAGCGGATTGGGCAGTGGAATAATACTGTGGTACGTGGACGATGCCACTATCGTCGTGCACGGTAGCACAAGAGATACAACAGGAGAAGACAAGCCATGAGGTGCACTGTGGCGACCAATTTGGAAAATACTACCAATGAGTGCTTTCTTAGTGACATGGAAAGCGACACTGGAGATGGTACCCAGAGAGGAAATACTAGGCATTAGAATTCTAACAGAGAAATACTGACGAGGAAGGTAGATGCGGTAGCCTTATAAGCACAGCGAGACAATTTGACAGCTTCGATAGAGGTCAGGATAGCGACATATATGGCTGTACATCAAAAAGAAAGGGATGGACACGGCAGCCTTCCGGATGGACGGGCAGACGGAGACACGAAGAACAATGACCAAGTACCAGAGTATCATACGTCGCTTGGAAACAACGACAACGATCAAAACGACGATAGCCTACTAATCATCAAGTGGCTACATGCCTACCAGATATCTTGCGATAATTATTCAATCGATGATTTCGTTATTGATTGAAACACAGCCCAAGGTAAAAATGACTGAAACACGGATAAGAGATCTTCTTGAGAGTTATGAAGCCATCGCTTCACGACGCGTGCGTATCTTCAACAATAGACGTGTTTTTGTATCCATGATGGGTATACTTGTTAGTCCAGCATCTTACAATATTGTCTTGTACTTCCACCAGTAAAGGTTCAAAAAGGCAGCGAACCCTGCACTCATCGCACGCAGCGTTGATCGTCGTTCCTTAAATTGTATATCTGTCGATGAGCTGATCGCCGCATAGAACTGATGCCATGAAAGCAGCGGTCGCTTCGGGGTTGCGATACCTCGGCGTAGTTCCGGGAGGATTTCTTATTTGCTTCAAGACACCACGCGTTTTTGAGAGCACGTTCTTATTCATCGGCAAATTAAAGATGGCATAGAGCGAAACAAGGACGACGCCATTGCGCTCAAATAAGGGTGGTCTCTATCCGAGACTATAATGTCAGGTAGTCCGATACTGTTCATATCATGCAGCCGCTTTAGTTTGGAGAATGTCCACGCAAACTCAGGTTCCACCTCACCGTCCAGCCAGCTATGTGCAGTCGGGATGACCTTGTTCAAGCCACTGAAGGCTTCAATTTTCAGTAAAGGCAAGCCTTACTTGTTGGTCTTGTACATGTAGTTTAAGATGCCGACACCATTCCAGCTTAGTGGTCATGAGGTGCGCCTAAAAACAAACCGATACTTGAGCCAGTTTGTTTGCAGGTGGACCTCATACTATAAAAACTTGGGGCGTCATGAGATCGGAAAGCGCCTCCATCATAGTTATCTTGGCTAGAAGCTGACTGCGGTCCTGAACTTTTGGATTTGCAACGTCTTTTGCCGTCACCATTGAATGTTGGATTGGCAAAATTATCACATTTCGAAGTATTCTCGTCAATTATAAAGCAAGAGTGCAGCAAGATAGTTTCTTATTCTGTTTTAGTTTAAAATTGATCTTAGTAAAAACGAATTATTATATGTTCCTTATTTGCTTGACAATAGGTAGCTGGCTGGTATCCAAACAATCCAGCTAACCGAGGGCCACCAACATGCATAAGCAATCTGGGCTTTTCCATCTTGAGAATAAACTTTGAGGTCTGATGAACTAGTCGTGTTTTGTCTATAGTTGAAACAATTGTGTCCGGGCGATCTAAAATCTCCTATAACAGAATACGGACCTATTTAAAAAACAGATTGATGATAGGCTGCCAAGTAATAATTACTTCTGTAACGCCGAGTCGGTTTTTGACCAGTTAATGCACAGGCTAGTCACAGCTCTAGAGGCTGCCTAAATCTATGTTGGTGCGATTTTATTGCCCGAGTTATCATAAAAAACAAGTTGAAAAAGTGCTCAAAAATATAAAGGTTATGCAGCAGCTAATTTTTCTTGACCCGTATCAATCTTTCTTGCGATATATTCTATTTCAGCAAGAGCGTCTTCAAAACCATTGATATCAGCGGGATCGATTTGCAGGAAGCCCCCGAGCTGCTCTGTTTTTGACATCATTCTTTACGGTATGTTGTACCTACGTTATGGTACATGGGGCCACATGTGCCAGACTAATTAGGAAGTTTTGATAACTCTTCACCTAAATTAGTCTGTGCCAGTCTAATTCCGAGCACAGACTATTTTTACGCACAGACTAATTACGGTGGGGGGAGTACTCGATTTCCCACATCGTCATTCCTTGGCGTTGATGACGATATGGAAGAGTTTGAAATCGTATTTTTCGGTCCGTCACCTTTTGACATAATCAGGTTCCAGAAACTGAGTATGTGAAAGTAACCGGTAATAAAGATTAACATCGAGATGCAAGTAGAAATATATTTTGAGACAGATAAAGAATTGTCAGGCAAATTGCTATCATAAAGTGTCTATTTGACTCCGACAGAAAGCGTATTGTCCATATGGGTGCGCTATGCGATGTCATGACTATCTGTTCGATTCCTCGGGAATTACTGCTTCCTCGTGATGCACTTCGAAAAGATTCTCATCAGGGTGACGCCAGGAACATCGAGTGTTTATACAACAATCCAGCTCATTGAGGAACATATGTGCAATGACAGATAGGCTAAAAATTTGCACTTCGCAGAATTGAGGGGTTCAAAACGATGTAAGCGGCGCAGGAGCACTTAGGGGAGATGTGATCAAGCTACAGCAACAACTAGCGTATGTATTGTCGCATAAAATACTTACTTAAATATAGCGTTCGTAACGAGCACTCTGTCGCAAATTCATCCAAAGTATAGCACTTTCGAACTTTTAGTTAAAGGGCTCTTTTTCGTTTAAAAACGGAGTGGATAAAACATGTGGAGATGATGCTTGATATCAACTTGCTCGTCCCGATCGTGGTCACACGACTCCTAACCGTCGGACGGTGGACCATTTATCTTGTGGTTCTCAGCTACTCTTTTCTTTCTTCTCTTTCTTTTTCTCCCTAGGCGCGGGATCTCTAAGTGCGCGATTATCTTTTCACAACTCGCTCGATGAAAATGACCAGCTTTTCCACTCTACATGACTGACAGTTGGGCTCTCTGCACTTGTTTTTAATTTCCTCAATCGCTTCCAGCTCAGGTGGTTTAGTTTCTTCAGTGGTTTCGGTATTTTTCTTGATTCGGTAGAAGCGCGAATGATGCAACCATGTCAAGCGCTCATGTGCCACGAACTCATCAAACGTATCTCCTTGGGCGAAATACGACTTTTGTAGCGAATTGGTAACAACAAGGTGGAATGTCTTCTTTTTCGGAACTCGCCTGGAAATCTTTCTCATGTCGTTGAGGTTCAAGTTACCTTCGTAATCTTTGCACTCAGCAGACAAGGTGTTGTCTGATACCAGCAAATCAATCTGCTCGCTGTTCTCCGTTCTTTTGAGATTTCAGATTCAATCCTTTCGGGAGAAACTCGGCCACTCAACATTTGGCGGAGAGAGAAATGGAATGGGCGAGGAGCTCGCTAAGAGCCCACTCAATTCTGACGGAAACAAGATGTAATCATCAGAGGATTTGACCAATCCCAATTCATATAACAACGCAGAAAAGAAAGCATCAAATTCAATTCAGGAAAAACCACCCCTGTGACTTGCGAGATCGATAGAGCCGGAGACAAGAGCTTCTAATTGCTTCCCATCTTTCGAGCGCTGGTTTGTGTTTTCAAACCGCAGAACTTGGGTATTTTCCTCCACCAAATTCAACGCTTGATAGAACGGTATCGGTACCTTCTTGAAATCAACGAAATCAACCAATGTACAAAATCATTTGCCTCCCATCAAAACAAGATATAAAAAGATATCTTCATCGGCTGGCGGGAACGCGCAACGGCATTTCCAGATAGATTTTTTGTCTTTCGCCACTATCATTTTTTTCTGGAAAAATCGCCTTGTTCAGATCAAACAACTTTGTTTCGCAAAGACGCGCAAAGTGGCCGTTGATGAGGTTACCCTTGTCATTCTCCGTATAGCTGGTGCAAAGGAAAAGGCATACTTGACCAGCGAGAAATAACCACGTCGAGTGCTTCTTCCAACCCATAAACTGATGTACCAGCACTTTAGTCATCTTGTTCATGTACTCCACAACATCTTCTTTATTGAAGGGATTGTCGAGAATGTATCTGAGTGCCCTACGCGCAAACAAAGGCCTGCTCTTCAACACAATCTGCTTCAATTTTTCGGGGATCAGCTTAATTGAAGGATCTTGAAAACGGGGAAGTGAGGGAAACACAACACACCACAAGGGAAGAGGGTCATCACCACCACGCGAGTATGCACCACTTGTAGCAAGGCTTCTCGCTGAACCATTTGTAGAACGTAAGATCACCACCAGACCAAGAGAGCGGAATACGTTCCGCATGAATCGGAGATATTTGACTCTGGCACAACTTTCTTCTTTGTCGAGAAGTGGAAACTCGCCCAGGAAAAACACACATGGGTTGTTTCGTCGTAACCACAGAGCGATTTTCACGTCTTCCTTTCGACCTTTTCCACAAAATTCTGTGGCCCCAGTCAGTAACGCCAATATAAACCCATACGTTTGGAGCCCTAACTTCGCGTGAATCTCGTTTACTGCGCTTCATTGACTAGTTTATAATCGGCATTCACACAATGAAGAAACGACGCTGATCTGCTACTAAATGTATAGTACACACCTTGTCTCCCTTGTGCCTCACGATTGGCTTCACAAATAACGTAAAACACTTCCACTTTCTTGCTTGCCATCAAATTTTAAGCCATCTGCGTCTTCCCCATGCCTGACGAGTTCTCCAGTACAATAAAAGATGCCCCTTTCATTCCTTGCAATCTATCAATAGCTTTAATGAGCTTGCAAACCTCATCAGTATGCTTCAGTTTCTCTGCTACTTCAATGTACGACATGGTGTACTGTTCATTCTCGATGCCTGGACAAATTTGCTGCGCCATCCAATGTCTATCGTCCTCTTTCGCTGATACAATAATTCGAACGCGTTCCTCTTGCTTCGGAACCCCCACTAAGACATGGATTTGTCTAGACTGTGGGGTGGACATGTGGTTTTCTTTCAGCACCTCATTAATTCTCCAAGTCGCCATCAAATTTTCTCCAGTAATTAGCGTCTGGACGTCGGGGTGGATTATTCCTTTCCTTAACTCGAGCATTGCAGGGTCAATATCTTGCAGCCACTCGCCGTCAGCGCTCTTGGCCAAAAAGAGACGCAGCTCGTCGGCAGGAAACTGGAACATCTTTTAGTTTTAATCACATCCTTTAAGTGATCTAATGATTTGGACTCATCGATGTCGATAGAAAACGCATCTCCGACAATGCCAACGACGGCGCTAAATAGAGTTGCCAATTTCCTTCTTTGCTGTAGATTCACGAATGGGAAAGATGGGGGAGAAAAGGGAGTCACTTAACATCACACCCCTGAGGCTGGGGAATGACTAAACATCACATCCTCAGCTCACATGGCTTTCACATCACTTGTCGGGCGACCTTGTTAAACAAAAATTTACCTGGTGAATTTATTAATACTGTACATTGTAATATAAAGATGTGACATTGAGATGCTATGGTTTTACTTGGTATACAGAATTTCATCCAATCAACTGCGAGAGTTAACCGGTGACTTCCCAGGAAGACAAGTTCAACACCACAGTGGATACTCCTACGTGCATTAATTGTAGCTCTTGATAGACATAAAATATACTGTGGAGACGACGTAGATGCTGTGGCTGGCAAAAATTTTCAAGGTTTGAAGGGTGGAAGAATCTTTCAGAGGTAGCGGGTTGCATACGAAAACTCCACGAAATAGCGTAAGCGAGATAATCGGAAAGATAATGAAAAAACTTGCTATAACTTGAAGTTGAAGATGACTTGTCTTGTGTCAATGTAGTAAAGAGCGTGTGTAACCTTCAAAGTGGTCTTCAGTCAGCGTTATTCAAGGCAAACAGAAACAGGGACCTAGGTATTATAAAATATATTAAGAAGTGATTAGTTTCCTAGTTTATGAATTCATGCAAGCATGGCGTACTCCGCTTCGGTGGCGACAGTCGTGCTCTAGCAATAGCTCCTAGCTTGAGTACAAATTGGTCTGACATTGCCATTGTGGATTGCTAGATCTGCTTGCTTGCCTTGCACAGACCATTACAAAACAACACGTATCCTTTACGAACGGCATCCAATTGGTAACCCAAATGCCTGTTACTGTGTTTCAATCACTAACAAATCATCAATTTAATAATATAGTTAACTATCGCAAGATATCTGTGGACATGTAGCCACTTGGTGATTAGTGGGATATTGTCGTTTGGATCGTCGTCGCTGTTTCCAAGCGACGTATGATACTCTGATACTTAGTCATTGTTCCTCGTGTCCCCGTTCGCCTGTCCATCTGGAAGGCTGCCGTGTTCATCCTTTTGTTTTTGATGCACAGCCATGCATGTCGCTATCCTGACCTCTATCGAAGCTGTCATCTTGTCTCGCTGTGCTCGTAAGGCTACCGCTTCTACCTTCCTCGTCAGTATTTATCTGTTAGAATTCTAATGCCCAGCACTTCCTCTCTGGATACCATATCCAGTGTCGTTTTCCATGTCACTAAGAAAGCAACCTTAGGTAGTATTTTCCAAATTGGTCGCCACAGTGCATCTCAAGGCTTGTCCTTTCCTGGTGTATCTCCTGTGCTACCATGCACGACAATGGTGGCATCGTCCTCGTACTACAGTACTATCTATTCCACTGCCCAATCCGCTGCGATGTCCCTTTCTCTTCAGTCCACCTTGTTACTAAACATCTCCAGATTCTTTGGGCTATTCAAAACAGTACACCTGTGTAATTCTTCGCATTGGAAGACAGTGCAATTGCGTATGGCCAGTCCGTAAACGCTGATTGGAACCTCGACACCTCATTTTGTGCCATGGAAGGGGGAAACCATTGCGTGAGGATAGGATCCTATGCACCCTTGTTGCACATCTGATACACATTCAAGCGTATACGCCCAAATGCGAAATACTTGCTTTGAAATCACTTTATTGCACATGTTGCATGCCACCCGCACTATCAAACACGACTACCGCGCTCCATACCTTGTCTTCTTCTGTCATTTGGCAGGGGCTCTCCATTGAATACAAAGAAATTCATACGCGAATTCAAGTGCTCAGTTAAGTACAAACCAAACGTGTACGGCCAGAACATGAAGTTGGGCGAAAAGCTGTGCACCAGCGCATAACACACCACCTCGATCAATCCCATCCCTTCACTGCTCAAGCCATTGAGCGTCATTCACTTGCCTAACGGCCCATAATTTTTGAGGGCGTCGCGAAAAACGCTGTCCTTTAATGCACTAGGCGATAACGTATTTCCTTTTCCGGACCCGGGTGATATATTGGGGGCAGACACTTGTGAGCGCTCCTCTTCCATCCCCTCTACAAGTCCTTCCCGCCTCTTCATTTGTTCGGCTAACGCATCAACATCAACATCTGCTATATCCAGTTTAACTTCCTCCATTCGAAAATAAAGCGTAACACCACGTATAAAAACAAACGTGAGATACCAAACGTAAAAAATCAAACGAAAAAATCAAACGTAAGCCAGAAACTTGTACCACACTCCAGAGTTTAACCCTCTCAACAGGGGAAACAGGGGACTTTCACGTAATCATGGTGTCCAGTTCGAGATTACGATTCCACAACAACAAAAATTTACTTGTCATACCTGATCCCCGTAAACCTTGGGCTCATAATCTGTAGGAATTCCACGTACTAAGTGCCGGTTTTGTGCTGTCGAGGCGTGCGTATATGTGACGGGTATACTGGTGTGCTAGAACCAGTATACCGAGGAATGCCCAACTCGAAAAGACACGAGTTGTGTTTCTTGGTAAAATGAAAAGTGTGTTACGTAATATTAAGGTCCTTGTCCATGTCCCGGAATGGCGTTCTGTACTGAAAAATAGTAACACATGATTGGACAAAACAATTGATGTTTGACACATTACTGTTCCAAGATCGCGGAATTCCGGAACACCTCCATGAGGTGTTCTGAAAAGAGCACATTTGTGCCGAAAATCATAGATGAAGTAAAATACATAATAGAGATAGCAGTATAATAGTAGGTTGTGCGTATGCTGCGAGTCCTCGCCCGAAGCCTTCGGCACGACCCAATGGAAATCGATAATTACACGATGCACGGCCCTTAGATATCATTACATGTAGTATATTGTACCTAGATGAGATGGTACAGGTGGTACATTATTACATATGCATTATAAAAAGGTATGGGATGGAACTATTGGGATGAGCAATGGGACTAATCAGTTTTACAACCGGTAGTCTATCCACATTAAGAAGATGGGACATACATCCTTGATTAGCTAGCGTAAGAAGGTACCTAGAGACGATACTAGCTAAGCACTTTCTAATTCGACATCATCTACAAAAACAATCCCTGTGCCAAGTCTATATTCATTAGGTTATGAGCCCAAATCCTTACGACGCGTCTGACATACTCCGCGAAGACAACTACTTCGTGTGGGAGTTTAATGCGCGCATGCGATTGGCCAAAAAGGGATTGCTTGAGCATCAATATGCTCAAGCAACTTCTTTGTCGAAATCGCCTTAGTTAAGAAATCAGCCAATTGAAACTTCGACTTAATATACTTGATGTCCACGATCTTTGCCTTCACTTGTTCCCGTACAAAAATGATACCGAATGTCGATATGTTTCGCACGACTCTGGTATCCATCATTTTTGGCAATTGCAATTGCACTCTGGTTATATTCGTAGACAGAAATTGGATAATCGACATTTATCTTCAATTCCTTCAGTAAGCTCCTTGTCCACAATACTTCTTGAATGCATAACGATAAAGCCATGTATTCTGCTTCTGCTGTGCTCAAAAAAAAAACGCCACACTCTGCTGAATCTTCGACTTGAAAATAACGGGAGATCCATTTATCATCACCACCACCCCAGATGTTGATCGTCGACTTTCTTTGTTTCCAGCCAAGTCTGCATCTGTATAGGCTTCAACCTTGATACCATCTGTATTTCCATGGTAACAAATTCCTTTGCTTGAAGTTGACTTGAGGTATCTGAGTACTCGAATTCCAGCCTTCCAATGTTCTTCACTTGGCTGTTCCAGGTGTCGACTTAATTGACAAACAGCATATGCAATGTCTGGTCGTGTCCCAGTTGCAATGTATAACAGCGACCCGACAAGTGACCGAAAAGGACGATTTTCCATCTTTGGGTCCTTTTCCTTGCACTTGTACAAAAACTGTCCTTCAACACTTGGATTTGTTACTGGCTTCGAGTTGACCTGACTAAATTTTTCGATCATTCTTTGAATGCAGGTGCCTTGACTTAACTTTAGTTGTCGTCGATCTTGTTTGTAATCCACTTCAATACCAAGTATAAATCGGACGCTTCCTAGCACCTTCAACTTGAAATGTTTTAGGATCTCCTCTGCTACCCTTTTTATTGCCCCAACCGACTTTGCACCAATAAGCATGTCATCGACATATAATGCTACGTAAATCCACGAATCTTCATATTTTCGGATAAACATGCATGAGTCGGATGTGCAGGACTTGAAACCCATAGTGACGAAAACGCTTGTTATGGTTTTAAACCATGTAATTGCCGCTTGTTTAAGTCCATATAGACTCCGATTTAGCTTGAACACTTGACCCGGCTTTGCACTGATACCTTGAGGTGGATATATGTACACCTCTTCTGCTAACAATCCATTGAGAAATGCAGTGTCTATGTCATACTGATGTATAAACATACCCATTTGGCAACATATTGCCATGAAAATCCGCACCGAATTTAAGTTCACCACCGGAGAATATGTCTCGGTGTAGTCGATACCATACGTCTGACGGTATCCAAGAGCAACAAGCCGTGCCTTAAATCGTTCGATTTCACCATGCTCGTTTCTTTTAATTGCAAAAACCCATTTTGTACCAATAACCTTTTTGTTTGGTGGTTTTTCTTGAACACTCCATGGCTCTTTTTCTTTCAGCGCACTTAATTCATCTTGCATTGCTTTCACCCACATTTCGCGCTGTGGAGATTCAATGGCTTCATTATACGATATCGGGGTTTCGTATACAGCATGTGCCTGTTCGTATCCAATTCGGTGGCGTTTCGGTGGTCGCATCGCAGAAACCAGTGAGTCATCAGTTGTTGTCACAATGTCCCGGCTAACGTTGCCTAATGGAACAATTTCTGTTGATGTCGGATTCTCTGCATAAGAGACTATGCTTGTTTCCACAGATGGTCCATTGTTTCCATGTTGATTTGACCTTGTCACCAATTGATTTGTATCATCTCCATTTTCACAGAGATCATCATCGGCCATAATCACATCGTCTATTTCAAACAGAGGGTCAGATGTGTCGGACTCGCCTTGTCTATTTGGGTTGTTGACGATCTGACGCGGAGTTCCGGGCTCTTCTATTTCCATATCCTCTGTTTCATCTTTTTGTTGGAACTCCGTAAACACGCAATCATCTTCATTTTCATCAGTATTCCTACTTGTACTTTCTCCATCAACCACTTGAATATATTTTGCTTGTGGTTGTTCATTGAACGCCGCTGTTCTTGTATATGTCACCTTTTTGGTTTCATAATCCCAGACTCTATATCCTTTGATTTGTTCTGAATACCCCAACAACATGCATCGAAACGTCTTTTTGTCGAGCTTTTTCCGTTTCGATTTGTCGATGTGTGCGTAGCCTTGAGCACCGAAAACTCGCATTCCTCCAAGGTCTGGTTTTTGTCCAAAAATTATTTCGAAAGGTGTGGTCATTTTATGAGCCGCACATGGAATCCGGTTTGTGACATAGACAGCCGTGTTTATGGCTTCAGCCCACCATTTCTTTTCCACATTCATATGGAAGAGCATTCCCTTTGCTCGTTCCGTTAGCGTCCTATTCATCCGCTCAGCTAATCCATTTTGCTGAGGTGAATACGGAACTGTTGATTGATGAACGATTCCACTTTTCCGACATATTCCAGCAAATCTTCTGTTGATATACTCTTTTCCATTGTCGGTTCTGATACATTTTATCTTCTTTCCCACTTGATTCTCCATGAGAGCCTTGAATTCCAGGAATCGATCCACTACTTCTGATTTGTTTGAAATGTAGTATGCTACTGCATACCTTGAGAAATCATCAATAAACGTAACTACGTATCTTGAACCTCCTTGTGACTTAGTCTCCATTGGACCCATCACGTCACTGTGAACTATCTCCAACACATCTTTGGTTTTGACTTCTCCGTACGTTGATTTTGGAAAAGGTTTGATGCTTGACTTGCTCATCATGCACCCTTCACATATTTCTTGCTCTTCTTGATCCGGTAGTTGCTTCAACTTGAAGCCGTTGACACATTTATGTAAATTTTGCATCGTCTGTAATGGCAGATGGCCTAGCCGAGCATGCCATGTACTTGTCTTCGCCGGGTTCGTCTGTTGTCCAGTCTCTTCACATGAGTTAGCTAGCTTAATCGGACCACACTCTAGAACATACATTTTGTTGCGTTGTACAACACTCGCAACGATCTCCTTATCGTTCGTTATTTCACAATTCGATTTTGTGAACGTAACATGTAGTCCTTTCTTCGACAATGCTGATATGGATAACAATCTTCTATCCAAATCCGGAAACCAAAAAGTATCCTCAATTCGGACTGTCTTCCCGCCTTTGAGTACCACTCGTACTGTTCCGGCCCCTTATGCGATAACTTCGCTACCATTCGCAATGATTATTCTAACTGGGGTTTCCAATGGGCGAATACCCACAAACTCGTTTTTGTGTGGGCACATGTGACTAAACTTCTTGACTTTCTTTCCGGGCCATGCTGTCGAATTCACGTCGCAGCATCTCCTTTGCCTGAAACAGTGTCATGCCGCATGTTTTCGATGATCTTTACAATCTGCTCGTAGTAGACTACCTAGAAGTATCACCAAATGTTCATCAGGGAAAATTTCCTGTCCCACAGCTTGCATAGTCATGCACAGCTCGTCAAATCGCAGAAATTGCTCCATCATAATACCACCTTTTTGGTAATCGAAATTCGTGCAGCTGTCGCCGCAGTTGTACTCTATTATGTACAATTTGTCGTAAAAAGAAATGTTTGAGTATTTCCCATGCTCAGAGTTATAGTACAGTCCTCGTTTATGTAGCGCTCAAAAGCTTCAACAATCTCTTCGTTAGCTTTGACCGCACCCCACCGCGCGGTTTATGCTCGACACTGCCTCGTGTGACGAGTCGCCAAGCACTCGTCTTTTTTATGCCGTTGAACTGAGCTACCATCTTCCAGTCGGCACCCTCAGCATATGTGTCGAGAACACGCTGCTCGGCCGCGATGTCTCGCGGATGCCTAGGCATAGCAAAAAGAAAGCACATTATAAAGACAAAAACTAAGTTAAAAAGGTTTATTTTTTTAAATCGTTCTACTTTGATTGAAATTTATTCACTTTGATTGCAAATCTTTTGTGATTTGTATGTTTTATCACGCAAAGTCTCATATTCAGTTTTGTCATACATCCTACGGCTGGCCAAATTAATTTGCAACAATAGACAAAACGAGTGAAGAGTGATGTGCAATATGTATATTTTTTAATAGTGCAAATTGATGCTTAAGTATGTATAGAGCTGAAAACATGACCTATTTACCGTAGTCCATGTCTTTAAAACGTGCTGCCGAAAATAGTGCATTCATACAGTGAAAGCTCATCAGATTAACGAGATCCTTGGTAATGAATTTCTTGGCAAACTTGGTAGCTTCTTCGAGCAAACGCATTCTCTGCTCCGTCATGGTTCTGTAAACCTGAGCGTTAAGCTCGAAAACGTCTTTATGACGAGCTCGAAGATTCTTGACTTGAAAACACTTAAACAATCTAAAAAATTAATCATAAAAACGGTCAGCATTATAGTACCACCATTTGTACCTTCAATACGGTTGCACATCGGGGAATATGGCCCCAGACAGAGTAGCACCACGTTACAGTATCCCCTCCTGGTACGCGGATCTCTGTCTGGCTATGCGCAGGTGCGTTGTCAAATACGATAACAATTTTTTCCCTGCATAATTTTCCTTGAATTCGTCCGATACCATAATCTTATGACTTAGCTCTTGTACAAACACAGCGTTGTCTTCTATATTGATTTATCCGCGTTGTATACGGCCGTGGATGATACCACCTGCCGTATAAACAGCGCATTGAACCTGAAGATTAAGTCCTTTAGATGGCGGCTGTTTAATGATTGCGCGTTCGCCTTTCTTCGAACGCCCTTGTGTACGCGCGCAGTACATGTTGAAGTTTGTTTCGTCGTAAAAAGCAATGTAATTCCCACTATCCATGTGTTCGAGTAGTTTCATTGCAAACTCTTGCCACTTCGTTTTGTTCGTGAAACTGTTACATGCCACGGGTTCAATTCTCCCCTACGCATTCAGCAAAAGAAAAATACAACTTAGGTTTTGTTACATTTGAAATATTAGCAACTTACCGTTTTTACTGTATATAGTATACCGCACAAGTAGCGACTCCGTAGACTCTGATACCTGTACTTGGAGATCAATGAGGACTGCATTGCATATCTCCCTCAGAGTTATAGTACAGTCCTCGTTTATGTAGCGCTCAAAAGCTTCTACAATCTCTTCGTTAGCTTTGACCGCGCCCCACCACGCGGCTTATGCTCGACACTGCCTCGTGTGACGAGTCGCCAAGCAGTCGTCTTTTTTATGCCGTTGAACTGAGCTACCATCTTCCAGTCGGCACCCTGAGCATATGCGTCGAGAACACGCTGCTCGGCCGCGATGTCTCGCGGATGCCTAGACAGAGCAAAAAGAAAGCACATTATAAAGACAAAATCTAAGTTAAAAAGGTTTATTTTTTTAAATCGTTCTACTTTGATTGGAATTTATTCACTTTGATTGCAAA
>MIQA02023797.1:0-21353 GCA_001887855.2 Sclerospora graminicola
ACCTTCAAGCTCTGTGCCGGTATTAAAGAAATTCCCTATCGTCAATACCAATTCAAAACACCGAGCAAGACGTTCACTCTGCCGCACTTCGTAGCAGGCCTGAGTGATCGCGTGAACACGCTTGCGTAAGTCCAGCTTGTGGTCTTGAAATTTTAAAACAAATAGCATCATCTTGATCTGCATTAAATATACAGAACAAGAATGTTATTCGAACAATGACAGAAACTGAAAATCACAAGCTTACAATGCCACCAATATGGCGTCGACTCCTTCAAATGGTTTGAATTGACTGAGCCCGATTAAAATATTCTTGCTCGCCGGGAATCTATCGCCGAAAACTTGGTCTTTTTCGTGGTATTCCCTTTGGATCCAGAGCGTGACACCTTTGTCTTTCGAACCCCAAAAAGATGTTCTAGCTCTTTCAAATCCTGAGAGGAAAATGCGATTGGAGCAGCTTCTCACCTTGACGTCACGCGATCCCAAATCGTTTCATTCACATCGTTTGAATCCAAGCTCGTCCAGTAAACGTACGAAATGTACTGTCCCGTCGAATAAGCTTTGGGCGATCAGGGAAATCTCAGCGCAAATTCGTTAGGTAGGACACCAAAAATAACCATCATTAATACTTGTGCATTGCAGGGTCGAGCCGCTGCTGCATATTCTGGCGACTCGCCAGCATCTGCAGCAGATTTGTCCTTCACGGTAGCGATACAAGTCCGCTTGAAACCCTATTAGATAAACAGTAATAGCACTGTAGCAATTGGTAGCATTTTTCTCGACCACGTTTGATAAATTCTTGCTGCTTCCTCTACAAGATAAACTTGTTAAACGAAGTCAACTACATGTACCGATTGCAATCGATAAGTATCAAAACACCTAATGAAAAATAAACATCCTACTCAAGAAATCTTCCCATTGAAGCAGCGATTGACGAGAAGCAATTGATTGTCAGTGCGTCAAGAACATCTTCTATATGCGCCGCACATGAACCCGATCGTTTATATTTTGACTCTGTCTTATTATCAGCTTCCAAGACGTGAAGAATGACGACGTTTTTGCTCAAAGAAATGATGCTTCTCCCTATTGTCTCCAACAAAGAAGAAGAAAGTTACAGATGTCAATGCTCTCGCTCCCATTAATTGTCAGAGGAGGAGTCACTATTGCTAATGTCACCCTCCTCGCTCCCATCATCACCACCATCATCATCATCATCATCACAGACGAAAGAAAAGTCGAAAGGATCATCAGAAGAAGAAAGTGTCCCACCCAGATCTGGAGGTATTGCTATACCACCGCTCGTACCAGGGGTAGCGGCTTCTTCGTCGCTGATGTCACAATCTGGTATAGCCTCATTCCGGTCTCTTTTTTTGCGACCATTCGAGAATCGTGCCACTTCAGCGTTATCCAAGTTCCGCAAGTTCTGATAGCAATACACAAGCTTGATAACCTTCTCATTTCTTAGTCTGTTTCTTATCTTGTTGTGTACGAAAGAAAACGTACTCCAGCATCTCTCAGCTGTTGCAGACGAAGCAGGAATGGAGAGAATCTTCAATGCTATGGAACGCAAAGGGGCACAAGACCTTTGAACCATAGGTGGTAAAGTAAGCCACCATTCAAAAGGTGACATGTTGGGCGTAGTGCCGTTTTCTTGTAGCTGCTCCCATAGAAAAGGCCTGAACGGGCCCATCTGGAGCCGGTATTCGTTCAAGCTCTCAAAAACTTCTTTTGTCACCGCCTGCCTATCACCTCCACATATCGTAGACAGGAATCGAAGCGATGCTTCCCACCGATCCTGGTCCTCGACGCGCTGTCCCAAGCTTCGCGGGTCCATAATATCGGCAAGGATATACACTGGATGGTCCATCATCTTTAGTCTAGAGCGAAGTGCCTCTTTGGCTATGTTCTTGTCTTCATCTGGTATGATAAACTTGCCATCACCAAGATTGGGTGAGCGTAAATGGTCCTCGATCTTTTTTCTAATGGCCTCTACTTCCATCAAAACCGGATGATCACCTTGGCAGTAATTTAAAAGTTTGTGCCCAAGCCCATGACTTCGGTTTTGGCATCTGCTTCACAAGCAAGAAGAAGACGGTAGGAGACACTAGCAACAGGTAAGAGGAACAGTGGCGACCGGAAAAGGAGTAAAGAAGACGAGGTTCCGGGTTTAATGAAACCTTATTGCCGACACCGACGCCGCAAGTCGCGCTCGTCGTCACTCGCTAGTCGGGGTGGTAAGTAAGACTAAAAGGGTGAAGACTGAAGATGATGACAGGGAACAAGCAAGCGACTCCGGTTAAGGGTAAGGTTGTCTGATTTTATCAACTCGGTATTAGCTTAAGAACCTTACATTCAAATCCCCAATCAAGCCAGAAAGGGACCCTTATTTACTTACCCCTCAGCTGAAATAATGGGTGTGATTTATCACAGCGATAAATTGCACCCGCAATTTGCATGCAATTTGCAGGGGTGCAATTTGCAATTTCGCAAGAGCTCGAAACCCTGCTTGCACTATACTGTAGGCTTGACAGTTGCCTGTTGTCGCAGTTGGTATCTTCTGCAGACCCATTGCCACTAAGGCTTCCCGTAGTGTGTATCTGTTCTGAGGCGGAGCTTCCGGCTCTTCCCAGACAAAATACTTAACCGGTCCTTCGTTATTCTGCACTACATTCTCCAGTGTCTTTAATACATCGTTGGCATCATTCTCGATAGTCAATAAATCTGCCGCCGAGTTAAGTCGCACTGATCCATCTGATTGCGCCGCACTTGATATTTCATTGTGCACCTGTCGGGTTGTTAGACCCGACCCGGGTTGGGTTTTGGTTATGTTCGGTTTCTTTTTGGGTCTGGGTTTGTTTTCTTGTCCAGTTCCAATTACCTCTTTCACCGGTTCATTAACCGGTTTACCCTCCTCCGTATTATCCTTCTCACCACCAGTTGAGACATCTTTTTCTGATCTCCCATTTCCTCGCGTTTTCCGCTTCACTGTGATCCATTGATCGTTTCCGTCTTGAGGCGGCACTTCGGATTTCTCCTGTACCTCCTCTGATTCTTCCTGGGGCTGGGCTTGCCCATTCACGTCGTCCTCCTTTGAGGCCGAGTGGTTGACCTCTGCTTCCTTAGACGTCGTCTGTGCCTCTTTCGTTGGCTTATCCTTGAGTCGCCGTTTTTCCTGTTGCTCATCCTGTTTCTGACAGTTTTGTCGGACTTCTTCCCGTAATGCCTCCATGCTGGCAAATATGGGATCAGGTGAGTAAATCATCTCCACTTCCTCCACTGTTACTGCTAAACAATTGTTTTCTTTTAATTGTTCTGTAGACAACTTACATCCGCGCATTTGATGTCCTGCTCCTCCACACCTCATGCAGTGGATTCTTCCTCTGGTGGCCGGGTGTTCGAGTAACAACACCGTCCCGCACCACATTACCCTTTCGATACCCCTGAGTTTCGCGGGGCACCCACTTGCATCCACCACTATCTCCCAGTCAGTGACGTGGCGGATAGTGGACTTCCTTGATCCAGTTCTTCGAACCTGAATTCTGCCGGTATAATCGTTTGCAGATAGCCATGTAATTTCATGATGTCTACATTCCGCGTGACATTCCGCATTATTATGGTGTATTCCGGGTGGAACCCCATTCCTGTACCATTCCCGGTGATTCTTCTGTCCCAGACTTTCTCCGCTTCTGGTTCTTTTTCGTGCAAATTTCGGAGCACATGCACCTGCTTGTGGTATGGGACTGTAACTCCCGCGTACCTCTTCGCTATCTCTCGTGTTTGGAAAATATAGATGCAGCGTGTGTTCCGACTGGTTATAACTTATGGACTTCACTTTGGACAGCATTTCCCACAACTTGCCATTAACCATTCCCCGTGCCGTCGCGGCTGTCGAAATACTTTATACTTTTGGTGCTTTGAAAAGCTGTCTTAATCGCCTGTTCACCACGTAATTCCATCACCAGACAACCTTCAACCCTTACTCTTATAGTTAGCACTAATCTTAATCGATCCACAGACGTCATTATTTGTCTTAAAAATTGTGGGAGTATTCTTGCTAATATGGTCCCTTCCGCTAATCCTTGAACAATGATCCACTCATCCGGAGTCCCATCGCGAAATTTTTTCTTATCCTTTCCAGTCCATTCACCCTCACATACCTTCCGAAGCGTTGCCGCTCTCTCGGTCGAGTAAATCGCTGGATTAAATAAATAATCCCCCAGGCCACTGTTCATAGTTGGAGCAACCGGTGCATTTCCGGTCACCTTATTCAACCATCCCTTTAACACACTTTCTCCTTGAACTGCCACTTCGACTTGACTTCTGCCCACCATCCGTGCCAAAACGTGCTCTAAGGGTTGCTTACTTCTCACCGACATCGAACATGCTACCCCTGTCTTGCTTTCCCATACTTTCCAATCTAGTGAATGTTTGATTACGACTAATTCAAACAAGTCAAGGAGTCGTTCCAGCTCTCCTTGTTTAAGCTCGACCCCTTTCCGACTCACTACATTCTTGCCCCTTTGTGCCCCTTTCAGTCGTGGCGTGTTCTTCTTTTTTTTGCTCCTTGGGAGGTCCCCCTTTATACTTAGGAAATAAAAGTTTAAAGAGTTGATTGACCACGTCTAGCCAGGTTTGGAGACGTGGTCTGACCTGAGTTGCGTCCGTTAGTGCCCGGGTCAGCACCTGTGCCAAATCATCCGGAGTGTTCTTTTGGCCTTTTTTTGTTTCAGGTACTAACTCTGTACCTGATTCACTCTGCTCAGGTGCCACTGTTGATGTCTCCTGAACTAATGGATCCTTTTCGTCCTTAACCTCTGGGCTAATCTCCTCCTCTTGAGCCAATAACCCGCCATGTTCCTTCTCGCTTTCCTTTGACCCTCCCACTGCAGTCGTACGGTCAGTTTCTTCTAGGAGACTCTCCATTTTTACATCCACATCTGAGGATTGAGACTCCGCAATGACTTCGTCTATCTCATGAATATCCTCCTTCTTTTCCGCTTCATTTGTTAACTCCACCTCTCTTTTCTCCCCCGTGTCAGGTCTGTCGTCCGCCACCTCCTTCCCAGGTTTGTCCGGTGGCTTGCGCACTTCGTTCGGGTTGATACCCGACACCACCATCTCTCAGCTTATTCGCTGAAGTTTTCTTAGTTGTTCAGAACCTTGCCTTGGCTGGCAAGTTGGGTCTAATCGACAAATTCGGAACTAAATGGCGAGCTGGAGATATTATTAATGTCAGTGCAAAGAATGTGATTGGAAGATATTCATAGTTATTTAAAGGGCGCTGATTGGTCAGATCTGGGGGTGTGGTCCATTTATCAAAAGGGTGTGGTCCAGCTATCAGCGCACCAATAACAAATCCAACAGTGCATACACCATCCTACCCACTTAACAGGACCGAGCAGAAAAGATAGCCGAAGCACACACCAGCGGAGCGCCAACGCGTGCAGTTGCAAGATATGCAGCTCGCAAAATAATTCATATGCGTATATTCATCTTTTTTTATTTTTATACATGTATCTTTCCTGCTCGGTCTTGTGAAGTGGGCAGGATTGTTTTGGCGGCCATAAATACATGTACATGTAACGTTACAGGTTGGAATTTGTGTAAAAGTACGAATTTTAATCCTATTTTACTAGCGACCCCTGGGTTGCTGCCAGAAAGTCCAGTTTTGCCCGAGAAAAGGCTCTGTCCCAAAAATAAATTTGGGTAAAAGTCCAACAAATCAGGATACTTAAGTATTTTATAGCCGTTTATATAGTAATGGGCTAATGCATCAAAAATATTAACTCTTTCTGTTCGCGTCACGAAATGCCAATTTGGGGCCGCTTTTTATATAAGTTTTTGTATCACGTTTACCACACCTACCCCTTATAATTTCACCAAAGCAAAATCTACCAATCGGTACGCTGTCATTTTGTTTATTTCTACCAATTGGTACGCTACCATTTTTTTGTCAACCCTTATTGGACAAAACCAGGAGCGGCCCCAAATTGGCAGGAGGACCCAAATTGGCAGTTTACCTTAGTGGAAAATGTAAGTTTGAATTTGTTTTTCGGTCAACCCCACGTACCACAAGTCTTGCTTGACGTAGCATTGACTTTTCGATTAGATAAAGGCTGTTTTAAAAGAATATCTTGGGAGCATATAGAATCACTGATGGCATGAATTTCCAGGTTACAAAATAGTACGCTATTAATACAAGTCTTAAGTTTACGCTGTTAAAGAACGACGTCACTATGGCAATAAATATACTTCAAACACGATACTACTACTCGCACTTGTTGCAAGTTCATGAAACTGTCTGCCTAAAATCTGCAGATTTCGTATTCAAAAATTGAATTCCTTCGCACCATCAGTGCGTTCCTCATCATCATCCGAGACAACTGCACATAAACTCGTGTCAAATGGTCCAGTTAATCTTGGGACAAAGGGAGCTTGTCGCTCTCGAGCTTCGACTTGTTGCCAGCTTTGTCTCGATGGAAAGTACGTGCCAAAAAAACTCGAGGTTCGTACGTGGGAAAACGATGCCAGTCGATCCGCCGGGTCTTTTTCAAGTAAAGTTCGGATAAGGGAACAAACACTCGAATGCGTTTGCTCATAGTCGGATAAAAACTGGATCTGATCGTGAAGAATGCGACGACTTTGTTCTCGATGGTTTGGATGATGAAATGGCGTGGTACCAAAGAGCATTTCATACAAAAGAATCCCAAACGACCATAAATCGACGCGTTCGTCGTACGTTTGATGCTGTAGAATCTCGGGCGCCATGTACTCGGGACTTCCACACATTGTCCCATGACGTTTCGGTGTTTGGTCGATGGCATTTGGTTTCGAAAGTCCAAAGTCAATTAATTTGGGATAGCCTTGATGATCAAGCATGAGGTTTTCCAGTTTTAAATCCCGATAGAGAATCCCACGGTCATGCAAATATTCAAGCGTTAAGACGACACAGGCACCATAAAACGCCACATGGCGTTCCGCCAGTCCTCCATACGAACTACGTAATTTTTGTTTCGCGAAAACGTTTTCCAACACGGCACTGTTTCGGCCCATTGGTAGCAAAGAGGGGCGTCCATTTCGGGATCGAGGGAGCTCGTCCTCCGACTCGGAGTCGATCGTCCTCGTCTGCGACGTATCATGCTGTTCTTCGGCTTGTAATTGTCTTAATTTCCACGTTGTTTCCTCATCCGACTCGTCTTCGTCATTTTCTTCCACATGATCATCTGTATACGGATTCACTAAACGGTATACTTCTCCTCCTGGGCAAAATTCCAGAATAAAGTATACCGCCTTGGTATCTTGAAACGTGGCGTAAAGTGTGGCAATAAACGGATGCTCGAGTCCCAAATGCACACATTGTTCTCGTCCAATGTTGGTTTCCTGCTGACACTCCAGAATCACCTTAAGGGGAACAATCTTCATCGCTACCGTCCTTCCCGTGCCCAAATGACGCGCCAGTCGCACAGTTCCAAAGGTACCACGACCTAGAACGTCCAACACTTGGAATTCGTCCCTCTTGGTCGTTTTTTGCAACTCCGACACGAAACTTGGCGTTCCAATCGACGAATGTCGATAGCGTGGCTTGATTGAAACAGTTCCCAAGTAGCTGGAAGCCCTGCTAAAGCGTTTGACGACGTGGGGAATGGAACTTTTGCGCCACGAAAACGTGGACGACCGTGCGGGCGACTGTTTCCGTGACGTTTTCGCGACAAAAGCACGGAGGTTCGGCATCTTGTGCCACATTTGAGCTACCGATGGCATTTCGATGGACGGCACGACCATCTTTGTACTTTGCGTGAAAATGGACTATGACGTACGCGAGGTCTTATGCTGTATTAGGACAAAATTTGCACGTTCGTTGAACATTCGTAGCGAACTCAATCAAACTCTCTTGCTTTTTTTCTTCCCGTACAGTACATGTACTGTTTTCAATGTAGCCATCTCATTGTTGATTCGACTAGCAGTCACACCTCCTTAAGTAGTGCCAAGAAAATTCGAGTGGTCCAGAAATGGTTACGTCATCTATGGGGGTGAAATGCGGTACTACTGTCGTATACGAAGTACAATGATTAAGCATATGTCAAAGGTTCTTTCGCTAAGAGCACACATGATTGCTTGTGCATTTTTCAGAACTAGAGACACAGAAACAACTCATCCTGATATTTGGTGTCAGAAGGTTACCAAAGCTCATTGCGCGAGGGGAAGAGGGAGATATACCGACGCCGTCGGGCGAGGGTCAGATTCGACAGGTACATTCTATCTGTGGACAAGAAAATATGTCAACCTGTCAAAGTTCCTTCTTTCTGTATACGAAATGCCTTATATGCATTCGCAATATGATGAGTCTAACAGAACAACTCATAGAGGCGATAAGGCTGACCAACAGCGCTAAAGTACGAGACGGGTTTACTGAATAGAAAATTCACTTTTAATTCCACACTAGTACAGAATTACAACAATTGCAAAGTACGCGGGAAAGCAGTCAAGCCGACATTTTGATTCAGAGCGCGCGCTTGCAGGATTTTCTGCGCTGTCCGTTGTTGGTGCTCTTCTTCGCACACCGGCAACTGACGACCCACTTATGATAGAAGAAGAAGGCAGATATGAGCTGACCCATACATTTAACAAAGCAAATATTTCAATTCAATGTTAACCTCGTAAAAGAGCTTACAAAGTCATTTTTTGCGAAATAAGAGGACTGGTGTCATGGCTGAAGTCACGACCCAAGAATTTTTTTTGGTAATTTTGGTGACCACTTATAAAATGACTTGCGTAAAAGGGAATTCGCTGGTCCATACCAAAATACAGTGTGTTGACACTTGTGGGTTCAGATACAGGATTTGTGCCACCTAGGGGAGTTCTCATTGGGTGCGACTGTATTAAGTTAATAATATTAATACTTCCTAAATAGTACTCCCTCTGTCCCAAAGTTATTGTCGAATTCTTATTATAAAATAAAATAACAATCCGACAATAATTTTGGGACGGAGGGAAATACACGTTACAGAATAAAAATATACGTACCATACTATAAAAAATCCGACATTCCGACAAGCTTCCGACACCGTACTTAGGATAGGACTCACGGTACGATGAACAATTTCTTTAATAAAAGGCAAAATAAGTTGCAGCCATGGCGTGAGCGTCTCAGCGTTAATCCGCACCATCTCCCGCCCCCATCTAACCAATACTAAAGGTATGGGTTTATCGTATTCTGTTCTCTCCTTTTTGTCATCGTTTGATCGGGAATGATGTCTATTTTTTCTTAGTGATGCGAGTGAAAGATAAGCCTAAACTTCATATATAGGTCGTCAGTGGAAGTACTTTACTGCCAACTTCCACGTGATTATTGAATGCAGTGCAGCACGGGTTTGAGCTGTGCAGTATGCTTACCATGTCAATATTTTGGGTATGTGAGAGCTTTTGAAGAGAATACCCATTTTTCAATCGTAACCATCGTTTTCATAAGTAAGATGTTTTAGGTAATACATTCCAGTAGCTACGTCAGATACTGAATGTACTACCTCAAAAATGTCACAGCCATATATCCAACCTCGTTTGTGTACGAGATGTTGCGGATCTGCTTTATGCAAATCAAGGAGTGGAGTTGCGTGACATTCACTACGCATGAAAAGGAAAGATGCCTAATCTAGCAGTATTTTGAATTTTTTGGCACGCGATGAAAGATATCGTCCCCTGAAATAGCATAGTATTCGTTGCAGAAAGAGATCTTACGTGCATAGGATCGGACATTTGCTGTGATCGTTGCCCATACAAAGAAATATAGCAATGAGTATAGAAAACAGAGAAATTCGCGACTGACCTTAATCCCGACAATCGTGGGATCAATCTGCGCCGACAAGTCGTGAATGTTGACTATCCTAATCGTCAGAAATAACAGTTAGCTGCGTCAAACCATTAGACAATCCCATTAAAACTGCTGGCTTACCACAGAACATTGAGCAACTTGGCAGAACGATTCGAAAACGCATAAATCTTTGCTCGCCTTGAAAAGCGAACAGTTGTCGGTGCAGAACACGATCGACAACCGCACACACTTAGCAAGGCAACAGCGCGCAGTATATTAAAACTGTTCTTTAATTAAATTCGTCACTATGAAGGAAGCGTCAACATTGTGGATGAATTCGGCCACGTTTATCCAGGCATGCGGTTGTCCCCTCTCTAGGTCATTAAATGACATTCAGCCATCAGCTTGTTCTCCTCTCAAGGCTGTAATCTTGAGCTTGTCAGCGTTGACCACAGCTTCTGGCAGCTAAGAAAGCGTTGTTGATTTCATTGATAGCGGTTACATGGTTTCGTATCTGTTTACACACCTGAAAACTCAATTTACATGACTCGAGAAACCTGACACAAGTCCACTCGTTTGACACAAGAGCGATCATATCTCGCTCTTTACCCAAATGCAATGTCGGCAACCAAAAAACGTGATACCGTCATCGTCATGAAGGAGGCCGTCTCATGGATTGATATGATATATTTCAACTGAATTTGCTGTACTTGGTCCATAAATGCCAAAACAATTACCAGTGAAGCATCGAGATTGAAGTTGGGGCAAGACATTTGGATCGACGAATCGGTTTGCAATTCGAAGAGCCCTTCGATCTCATCATTGTCTCCATTTGTGCCACATATTGATGGTCTATAAACTAGACACAAGAAAGTTCGTAAGTTGCTATACAAAGACCGGATATAAAGACATAATAACCTCACCGAAATGTCCATTCTTTGGTCGGTACACGAATTCTTTGGTCGGTACACAAGTTGCAGCCCAGAGCTCATTTGTCAAGCTTGCAATGTCACAAAAATTAAGCGTTACAGTCTGATACGCCTCAATGCTCTCGTCAGTCCATATTACAGCTCACCAATACAATTGCCTTCTTCATACAAACTCTAAGCAAAGCTGCAACACTCGAGTGTCCCCAATAGAGTGAAGTACAGAACACATTCATTCAGCTGGAGCTACAATAATCTGCCTCTGCTTTCCACCAATATGCAGCACCTATCATTTATACAAAGCAGTCGTATTTCAATTAATTGGATAGAGACACTTACGTCACAATCGCTCGTATATTGTCCAGACAAATGGACGTCACGAAGCCGTTCACCTCGCAGCTTCTCCACTGAACAAATTCATCGTCTGCAATCTGTCAGCTTTCGTTAATACAATACTCACATACCATACACGCGGTCAAGAGCTTGACAAGTGCTGTAAAATAGGTAATGAATTTAATTCATTTTGCACCAATAAAAAATAAGTCCACCTTTTCTGTCGGAGACATTGCAAATATGCAAGTAATCCGGAACTCTCTTGGAATTTGTATGGCGGACTACATATTTGCCCTTTGGTTCCGACAAAATCTGTCGGATGCCTGTCGGAACCAACTACTGCAATTTGGTTGGTCAAAATAGGCCCGCTAAAGGGCTGGATAGACTCATTATTGGTTTAAAAAGTGTGTATCGCTCACTGATTTGCTAAAATGCTATATACAAATTTCAAGTGATGTCGGATAAACGATCATATTTTACCATATCATACAAATTGTTATAGCCAACACAAACTCTCAGCCAATCACAGTCGATCAGTTTTGATAAGGGATACAAAAAAGTCAATGTGACACATTTGAGTGGACATCGCGCAATTGTCAAATCAATGGCGCGCGGCCAAATGAAACACAGTGAAAATGGAGGCCACAGGCCACCTACATATTAACGATCTGGGAGGGGTGGCAGTGTAAACCCCTTTCTGATCATCATGGTGACCTTCAAATTGCCCAGCTGTGTCGTTTTGTCCGAAATCTATTGCCCATTTTCTTATTAAAACCTTTCGAAAACATTCCAAAGCAGATCATCAGCATGTGCAGGCATTTATTGTTCCCGTGTGTGTCGGCTAAGACAGATGTTATACGGTATTGTAAAAATGAAGTTGTATTATGTAATTATTCCATGTACTACTTGCTTCTATACGCGTTGGCAATGGTCCTAAGTTGATAGTGCAATGCAATCGCTGTCGGTCGATCGTTTGGATCATATGCCACACATTGCATGATAAGATCGTGAATTTCAGGTGGACAATCATCTTCAATCGTTGGTTTAATCGCATTCGACGTGACTAACAATGCAATTTTCGCATCGGTGAGTGCCTCTTCTTCCGTTCGATTGCTGTTGTATGGATGCCCACATGTATCCATTTCACTTAAAACAATCCCTAACGAGAAAATATCTGCACGTTCCGAGTATCGTTGTCCTTGCAGCACTTCCGGCGCAATCCAAGCGATTGTACCCATTCCACCCGTCATTGTCGACGTATCGGACGTTTCTCGAGAGATGCCAAAGTCACTTAATTTTGCCTCCCAATCTTGATTTAACAAGATATTTCGTGTCTTTAGATCCCGATGGATGATAGTTGGATTAAATGAATGCAAATATACGAGTCCTTCGATAATATCCAATGCAAACGCAGCTTTACTTCGAGGGTGCGAATTCGAACTTAGCCACGAAAAATCACGACGATAAGCTTGTTCTTGCCGTTTTTGCCTGATTAGTGTCGTTAGATCCCCATGTGCCATAAACTCAATCACGAGAGACAGATCCAATAGATTCGTCCAGGCTAAGCCAATAAAATGAACAATTTTCGGATGATCCATTCGTGCATATAGACGAATTTCATCCATAAATCGACGTAACAGTTCGTTTGACATTACTTTTGGTAAGATTTGCTTCACCACTACCCGTTGGCCATACAAGGAAGCAAGATAGACAATACCAAAACCTCCACTCGCCAGTTCTTCTTGAATCACGAGATCTTCAATTGGTAGTCGAAACGGAATCAGATTCTCATCATTCCGCACGTCGTTACTTAGATAGCCAGAATCTGATGATAGAGGAAGGGTTGCGGTATGGGAGTCGGTATTTAATCCATCGCTAGCGCTTTTGGATATTCGCTTGCTTGAAGATAAAGCTTCAAAAGTATCTCCCAAAGCCTCTCGTTGACGATTTCGTCGACGATAGATTACGAAACCCACGGTAATGAACAAAACCATGACACCACCTGCAGCGCCACCAATTAAACCACCGTTAACACCCGATTTTTTCTCTTCCTTGGCAGGAGGAGTCAAGGGACTTCCGGATCCAGTTGCCGCTTCATCAATATTTCCAGTACCATCAACGAGATCTCCGTTCGAACTGGAGACACTGCTCGAAGAAGATTCCACATTTTCACTAGTACTGACAGGATACAGACTTGAAAATGTTACATCTACACAAGAAACAAAAAAAGTGTAAGTGAAAAATAAAATATAAAAAGCGTTTATTACAATACAGTACTTACCATCAAGCACACAGACTGATTTATCGGTGGAGATGGCAGTCATGGTGCCAGAGCAACTTTTTGCGTCCATACTGACAGTTAGACTAAGCTGGGCATTTTGGAGCACTTTCACGTCCGATTGTCGTATAATGAACGTCGTGATGGTTGTGCCACCAAATGTCCTGCAAGTAAAAAAGATCTTTATAAAAAAAGGTCCAATTAATTGTACCTAACTGAAAAATGCAAAACTGTACAATTTTTTTAGGTTTTTGGGAATGATGACGCCCACGACTTCCGTAACGCGACAGTCGCTACACTCCCTAGCAAACAAATGAAGCAAGAAACGTCAGCTTAGCCAATCCATTACATAGTCTTTTAGTTTGTTTTTTTACGCACAACTGCTGAAGACTGTCGGGAAAAACAGCGCCTTGAAATGATGTAAGTTGCTGGTTTCCGTTTAGATACAGCTGCTGTAAAGACGACGAGAAGCGGAATTTGGCCAGTGAATCAATCGAGTTTTTCCTTAAATACAGTCGCTGCAACCTTTGAGGAAAATCTGATGCTCTTGTGGTTGTGATAGCATTTAAATCGAGGTTTCTGCAGAAAAAACACAAACTTTCGTAAGCACTTCATTGCAAAAATATACAAGTTCAGAAAAAAAACTATACATACAGCAGTAGCAAACTCGACGGGAACTTGAAACCTTTTAATGACGTTAGCTGGTTACTTGTAACATCCCTGCAAATAAGGATTAGATCAAGCATTCTATTTTTAAGTACTTTTTTTTTGTTTACTACGTACACTTCCGTCACGGACGTCCCTACAGCTTTAAACGTACGAATCTTGTTATTCCAGAGCCACCTAAATAATTTCCAAATACCGGTATGTCGTCAAAAGAAACACTTTTTTCAGATATCTTCAGATTTTTGTACGCACAAACTTTCGACTGCCGGATAACTTTCGACAATTTCGATGTCCACATAACTCGCATTGATTCGAAATTCGCCTCGATTTTCCGATGGTGTTGCCTGGATCGTCACTTCGTCACACTCTGCGTTTTTCACTAAAATTGCCACATTTTCTGCCCCATTTGCCGCTGCAGCCAACGTCACGTCACGTGGCGGAGCGATGCCAGATTTCGGACAAATTGTCGCAGCGTGATGTTCTCTAAATACGAGCAAGAGAATCGTCAAAAGCCGCAGCATTTTTGACTTGAATGGAGATTGCAAAGTGCGTTAAAGACGAAGCCGCTAAGTTAAACCGACTACATTCTTTTTCTTCTTGACTTAGTTGTCGTGCAGCCATGATGGGTGGAATGAAGTCAAAAAGATCCCACACTTAGAAGTGTATCAGATCAAATTTCGATAGACAATAATGATCTATCATAGAGTAAATTTCATTAACGTCGTGATATTTTCACTTTGCTCAAGCGACTGACTATACTTATGACAGGTTGACAAAAAGAAGGATAAAATCATTCACCATGTAGCACATGATCTCGCTTTTCGTTTGATAATAAAGCGATTTCATCGTCTTCGATGAGTATAATCGCTGATTCCGATGGTTTTCGCACTTGACTTGTGTCGAGATTTCGTATCTCATAGTGAAGTTGCACGGCTGACGGTCGGTTTAGGGGATTGTTGTCCAAGCACTTGTTTATCAGCGTTGCGACACTTTCTGGACAATCGGCACTTAAAGAGGGTCTTAGGGTTCCCGCACTCACTAGGACCGCAATTCGTGCGTTTGTATGGGAGTTTTTTCCACGACGGTTCTTATCCGCTGTCACATTATCCGAATACGGTCGTCGACACGTGTCTAACTCGGACATGATGACGCCAAACGAATAAACATCTGCTTTTTCCGAATACCGTTCTCCCCGTAACACTTCTGGCGCAATCCACGAGACGGTGCCAATTTCTGCTGTCATCGTTTGATCTTCCCGTACTTCCCGACTCGTGCCAAAGTCTGTTAATTTCGCGTCCCACGTTTCACTTAACAGGACATTTTTCGGCTTGAGATCGCGATGAATCATTGGATGGTCAAACGAGTGGAGATAGACTAACGCTTCGACAATATCGAGCGCGACAAGTGACTTGGCTTTGCACTCTCCTGGTGTGGAATAAAACCACGTAAACAAGTCGCGACAAGTCGGATCGAGCGTTTCCCGTTTCAATTGATTCTCTAATAATGTCGCAAGATCCCCATGGAGCATATACTCAAACACGGCGGACAAGTCCAGAAGGGACGTATAGGTAAACCCTAAAAATGTCACGATCTTTGGATGATCCAAGGACGCCCCGATCCGGATTTCATCCATAAAATCATTCACCATTTCGAAATTCCGCGCATGGTCCGGAAGCAATTGTTTCATGACGACCGTTTGCCGACGAAAAGTCGCTAGATACACGGCCCCGTAGCCTCCTTTGGCAAGCAACTCACCCTGTTCGACTTCATCGTGCAGTAATCGAAATTGTTGCATTTCAGGATCGATCCGAATGTCATTATCGAAATGGCGCTCAAAACTCGTCAAAGGTGATCGAATCGACGAATTCGTCGTGCTCGTAATGCGCCGAAATTTACTATTTAGGACCGTTTCATCTTTGTCTTCGTCAGACTCAATCTGTTCCGTATTTAATGTACGTTCAAAGACCGAATAGCTCGTGAAATTATTGGAACCCATTGATTGAAACACCGAGTGCATTCGATCAACCGAATCATCTCGATACTTTGCGTTCGAACGACGATGATGGAAAACGAGATACCCGACCGTACTTCCAATGAGAAGAAACAGTAACACGGCCCCGGAAATCATTGCAACTAACATCCAACGAGAGGAAGTAGGTGAGTCCGAGACTTGCGTAGTCACTGACGGAACGTCGGGCGGAGCAATGGAGTCGCTTGTGGTCCGAGAAATGACAAATTTGCGGTTGTAAACGGCATCGGGAAGCACACAAATGGGCACGGAATGGATTTTTTTAACTTGAGCACTCGAATCCGTGCAAGTGGGACGTGAGACTGTCAATTCGAGCGAGTCTAACGCACTGAGTAATGGCAAACACGACTGGCCAGTTTCAAACGTGTCGACAGTGTTGCCTTCCAAATCAAGAATCGTGAGAGAACCAGAGGCGGGCAATGCGAGACCAGAAAGTTTCTGAATGTGGCAATCGCGACACGAAAACGTCGCGAGCTGGGATGGCATTTGCCATTTCGAGAGATCAGCAAGGGCATTGCCACTTGTATTAAGTTCCTGGAGGGTTTCACTGAATGAAAAGCTACTCAGGGATTTAATTCCATTGTTGGCTAAAGAGAGTGAAGTTGTTGCATCGGGAATTTCGCCTTTGTCAAGACTCGTTAGAGAATTTCCATCTAAAATTCTACGGTAAGATCGTTTCAAGTTAATCAAGGAATCGATAGGATAGAGACAAAGTTCTATCATCTATGTAGTTATATATACGTACAATTTATTCACAGAACTGGGAATGATCAAGTTCGTTAAACTTTTTAGGGCATTTCGAGACAAGTCTCTATACAAAAGGCAGAAAATCAAGTTAGAGAAAGCGTAAAACGATATCATAACGATATTTGTACGTACAGCGTCTTGACACTGGATTCAGCGTCTTCGTATATTGTCATAATCTGATTGCCAGAAAGTTGGACTTCGGTCACATTTGGAAAACTTGAAATTGCTTGAATCTCTAAATTCGTCGCATCAAGAGTTGTGGTGTTTTCATTGTTAACTTTCGCACTGATTGTCACGACGGAGCAGTTTTGGTAAACAATTTCCGCATCAGATGACACATTCTCACTTCGTCGCAATGTTGCATGTGTCGGAGGTTTTTCACATTCAGTTGTAGAGAAACTATGACAGCAATTGAACCTAGTGGAGAGCAACAAAACGGCACCAAGTTGAGCGTACGGACGTCTCATGAGAAACGTGAGACTGGGGAGCAACGAGCTCACGTTCGAATGAGTGAAGTGAACTAGAGCCAGTCAGTATTGATGAACTGTTCAACTTTTGATGCACGTTATATGATGCACAGTTTAGTGCCCATCCGAAAAGTGTTTCCCACTTGGACTTTAACGGCAAAAATGCGAGATTTGTGCCAGTTTTTTACATTAAAAATACATGTATGTACTGGAGCCACTTGCAACATCTTCATTTTCCAATTGCCAACATGTTTTTATACCAACAGCTGAAAGCATTGCAAACGCCATGACAAGCGATAAAAAGTGATGATGATGTATGAAGTTTGTGCTGATAGGGGACGGGCAACGACATCACTGTCTTATCCCTATACTGAGTGCCATCAAAACAACTTTGTACTGTACTTTGTATACTGTACCTACTGTTAATACCGGTACTCTAACTTTCAGTTTAGTGCGCTCCGATCAGTTTACCGGTAGTGCGCTCTGGTCATATTTACCAATCAAGAAATGACTCATGGATTTATAAATACATGTACTGATAGGCCAAAATGACAAATCTTTCAACTCGCCGTTCCCTTCACGATGTTATATTTTCTCGTATGTTTTTGGCGACAACTCGATTTGGCCTGCCAAGGTGGATGTCAAAACTGTAATACCTCTACAACTGTATTATGTTATCATATCATAAAATATTTGAGATCTGGAGCGTGGTAGGGAAAGGTTAACGTAAAAAGCATTATCACAAGCCACCCAATACAAAACCAAGTTATTACAGCGCACTAAACTGAACGGAGGCCAAATTAAATTGAAGTCCTTGAAAGCAGCCAATCACCGCGAAAAATCGGTAAAAATGAGGTTTTCATGCGCTCAGATTACGATTGGTTTTGCGATTCAAAAGTAATCGTCATTTTCTTTAGAGATTCATTTTAGCGCACTAAACTGAAAGTTCACGTTACACTCTTTTTTCGTATTTGCAGACCTCGGTAAACAGGGCCTTGAAACCTTCGTGGACGAACGCAATGATCTTGGCAACCAGGAAAGGGCTCAGCCACCATGGATGTCTCGACAGTGTCTTCCCCTTGGCATCTTGGAGCGCAATTAAGGCCTCGTACTTCGATCACAAAAACTGGCATGAATCATGGATTGACTCCCACTGAGTCTCCGCAAAAGTTGGTCACTGCGCGTTCGGTTCAGCACCGACTGTGTTGTGTGTCCTGGTGAAGGTGATCTCGGCCGCGGGGCGCTGACGGAAATTCACCAACTCATCCAGGCAAGTCAAGAAACTGCCCAACGCCAAGTTGAGTTGATGGGCCCCGCACCAGTTGGTTTGAATCGAGTTGCCCCCCTGGACTTCACACGCGTGACGGATCTGAAGTACGAACCCTTGACGACAGCCGAGCATTGTGGTGGCACCATCACTAGTTACAGGGATCAACTTGGTCAACACAGCTAGACCGGACATACTGTCGAGCACGTAAAGCACGTTGTTGGCATAGTTGGATGCCGTGTGGGCTGGCATCTCCAATGGGAATAGCCATGAGGTGGACGTTGTGATTCCGGCAATCGATCTCAAGCGACATACGCACGTCGTGATAACCCCCGCTCTGCGAGTTGCACCGTCGACAAGAATGCTGAATCCCCAAACTGAGTCGAGCACCTCGCGGATTGCAGTCATACTGAGAGCAACAACATGGCGCACATCACGACAAACGGACTTTTCCGACGGTCGACCGAGTCTTGCACTTTGCAGCGCCTTCTCAAAGATCTCAAACACCCGTGCGACACCTTAAAAAACTGGGCACCACCACGACACACTCTACCACAGTCTCGAACTGCTTTATGTCTTGGATCGATCGAGAGTACGTACCCATCGTCTGAGAGCCAGGCAAAATGCTCGACACTGTAACCTCGTTGCCTTGTTGGTATCGTCTTGATTGGTCACGGGATGAAGAAACCGAGTGATGATGTCAACGGCACCCGCTGGGATCTTGGCTGTGGGACGAGACGTCGTGAGCGCCACGGTCGGGAGAAAGAAAGTCGTCCTCTTCTCATCGGCGAGGACCACGAACTCAGCATACTTCGACGGGTGCTCGAAGCACAGATGCGTCAACACGTTATCGCGTCTGAATGAGAGTCTAAGGCGGGACATGTGCGGGAGTCTACCTCGCCGCACTCTAGTCCCACCTTTTGTGTAAAGAAATCCACTGGTGGGTGGAGAATCGTTCATGCTTTTAATAAGCTGAACGCAGCCACGGTACCGGCGCAGACGCCGATACCGCGGAAAGATGTCATCATAGATGGCATGAGCGGGAGCACCGTTTTCAGTGCTCTCGATTTAAGGGATGGTTTCTACCAAATCCTTATGCGTGAGAAGGATATCCCTCCCACGGCAGTAAGCACTCCATGCGGTATGCTTTAGGAGTGGCTTGTAAAGCCGCAGGGATTTCGAAATGCCCCTGCCACCTTCAATAGATGCGTCACGCATCTATTGCGCCCGGTGCTATAATTCGCACCGAGCTATTTTGACGACGTGTTCATCCACAGCAAGGCTGAACATAATAAAACTGATGTGGACGTTTACAAAAAACATCTACGTCAGGTGTTAGAGCTTATTCATAAGCATAAGCTCTATGCGAATTTAAAGAAGTGCACCTTTGGTGCACCTAAAATACCCGTTCTTGGCTGCTTTGTGGGAAAGAACGGGGTGCGCCCTGATCCGGAAAAGATCAGGGTGATTGTCGAATGGCCTACGCCAAACAATGTCAAGGAACTTTGAAAGTTCCTTGGGTTGGCGACATACTTGCGCAAATATTCGTGCAATTCTGCCGGTCCTTTTTGACCTCTTTCTCAATTATTGAAGAAAGATGTCGAATGGCACTTGGATACCCAGTGCCAAGATGCATTTGATGGAGTCAAGCGTAGCTTGACTGAAGCGCCTGTCTTGGCGATAGCCGATAACGAGCGACCGTTTCACGTCGTTTGCGACGCGAGCGATTTCGCGATCAGCTGTGCCTTGATGCAGCGCGATCACGGTGATCGTGATCGCGTAATCTTTTATCAATCTCATTAGTTGCGCCCAGCCAAACGCAACTATCCAGTGCATGACAAGGAACTCCTTGCCATGAAGTAAGCAGTGGCAAAGTTTCAGATCTATCTCTTAGGCGTTAGACCGTTTGTGGTTTACACGGACCATGCGTCGTTACGCACGGCCGTGAATTCACCACACATTTCCCAAAGAAAGGCACGATGGCTGTCATCCTTTGCTGAATACAACTTCACGGTTGAGTATAAACCGGGGAAGTTGAACGTGATAGCGGATGCGCTATCACGACGCCCCGATTACGAGACGAAACCGTCTGTAACCGAGGCAACCAGTGCAAACGCAATACGTTGCACTGCTCTGTCGCCGTCACCCGTACGACAGGTACGTCAAGCGTACGAAACAGACGAGGAAAATCGTCTGCTGATTGATTACCTAAGTAATCAATCTGATCGGAAGCGCAAGGAACTTCCAGAGTTCCTTCGCGCTTGCGTGCATCGTTATCGATTGCACAATGGTCTGTTGCTTTATAGCACAGACCAAGATGATGTTAGTCGCATCGTCGTGCCAAACGACGATGACCTCAAACATCAAATTTTGTTTGAGTACCATGATGCACCGATTTCGGGGCATCAAGGTCGAGAGAAGACGTATGCTTCTCTCGCACGCGATTTCTACTGGCGTAACCAGTATAAATGGGTACGCAAGTACGTACGCGCTTGCGAGATTTGCCAGCGCGTCAAGCCTGCGCACTCTGCACAGGCTCCCCTCCAATCTCTGCCGGTTCCGACAGACTAGTGAAAGTCCATTTCCATGGACTTTATATTCGGTCTTCCAGCCCATCTCTGTGGAAGATTGTGGAGTTATAATTGGATTCCCCTTTACGTACAAGTTTGGATTTACCCTTCATTATTGTTGGTTTGGCTGGCCGATCGATTATTCTCGGTCCAGCCGTGCAATATACAAAGTTCAAGTATATTGGCATCGAGCTCCCCGGTGAAGATTTCCGCCCAGGAGCTACCCCTAGTCCTAACCCTCATCTCTCTATCCGACGGATTTTAC
>MIQA02023798.1:0-11020 GCA_001887855.2 Sclerospora graminicola
AGTAGTATATATATATTAATATATATACACCTAAGAGACGTGAGTGCTAGAAGGTAAGTTTAAGAGTGAATATATTTATGGTTGGTTAAGAGCTAACTAGTATAATTAGACCTAGACTAATCATAGTAACATGTAGTATAAACTGATCTAATGATATTTTTATCATTAGATTACTTGTTAGATTCGATAATATCAGAATCTGTTCTCAAAGTGGATTATGACAACTTATAATCCAATATTCGCATTTCAGGTATTACGTCTGAAATTGAACTGTGATATTTATACTCAAATATCACTTATGTAATGGCACCCCATTACATCACCCCCCACTCAAGCTGGTTGGCCAATAATATAATGTAATATTGGCCAATCGAGTGGTGGCACTTGTTGGTCATAACGATATTCTGTTATAACTCATCTTGACCAAAAGTAAACTAATGGTCAGCAAACGCAGCGGCGCTCTTACGGGCACTGCCGATACTCTGGAAACAGACATCACCTCTGCATCACGCGCGGAGGTGTCGTCGAATGCCGACGCTTCGAATGTAGCGTCGAAGCGCAAGGCAAATCCGAAAGACCGCTTGTCTCTCGTAGTAGACGCTGTGGAAGCAGTGTCTAAAAGAGGGCGGAAAGATGTCGCGGATGCAACATCTTCCGTGTCTCCACCTGCCGCAAGGCGGGTGTCCAAGAAGAAGTTCAATGACCTCTTCGGAGAGTCATCTGACTCCGAGAATGAGGGCGAGGACGACATCGTCCCTGTCCACAACTCTAGTGGGGTTAAGACCGCTAGGACTGCTTCGCCGTTAAGTGATGGCGAAGTGGATTCTGACGCCGTCGATTACGACAGCGACAACTCAATGAAGCGGTGGTATGAGGAGCGTAGGGCTCCTCCTGGACCTCGTCATTCGCCAGGTCGTAGCGAAGACGACTTTGAGGTGACAGGTGGTGCTCCACCTGCCAAGAAACATCGTGCGGAAGCGGCTTACACTGCTTCCGATTCACTGTGTCGTGTGGAACGTCATGTTCCGTACGAAGTGGGGTTTTGGACCCCAGCATGGACGCTTGCCCTTGGTAGTGGTGGGCATGTCAAACGTGATTGTCAATATCCACTGTTTGACATTAATGCGCTTGACGATTGCGAGGACCTTCGCAATCGTCATTTTGATCGTAGTACTGACGATAGACGTCGGTACTTCATCGACCTTTTCTACCAGGCTCGTCACTACACGAACCGGAAAGGGTCGAAAAAGAATAAGGACGACAAAGACGCCCTTACTCAGAGTTGGAATGCCTTTGTTGAGAATTACAACAAAGATCCCGATAGGTACGTGAAGAAGGTTCACGCAAACCGCGAGCGCTTCTTAAAGTACTCGATCTCAGGTAAAATGGAGTATGTCCATTTCACTTGTATCAAAGAGGGTTTCTCTTGTGGGGTTCCTTCGAGCATGAAGTGCCCGTGTTGTCCCCCTGGAGCTCCTCGTCTGACCGAAAAGGATCTTCGAGGGTACCGAGGTTTCTCAGTACCCGCTGAAGTTAAGTGCTATGTCGACGCTCTTAAGGCATCGGAAGCTGCTTCGCAGGCACCAGTACCTAGTGTGGGCGTGCCGCCCTCATCAACACTTAGTGTTGACGCTTCTTTTGAGTTCGAGGAGAAGTATCCTTCTCGAACTCACGCAGGAGGTCAGGGGCATCCGCCCTCAACACCTCGATCGGTTCCCAAGAGTCAAACTCTTGGGAATATCCCAGCCAACGCACCAAGTACTCGGTACGCTGCCCCTTCTTATAGGGAACCGAGCGCTTCGAAAGCAAGCGCTCGAGAATGTAGCGCTTGTTCCCCTGACTGTCAATCAGGGGCGGCGGGGGTTGATAATTCCCTCGGCGCTGTTGTTGCGGCGCATGGTCATCAGCTCCGCAACCTTGAGAAGCACTGTGACGCTTTGAGCGAGGACATGTGCCACTCGATGAAAACGTATCGTTATCATCGGGACGAGATTCGTGAGATTCTCGACGCGCAAGTCGTGATGCAGAAGAAGAGTGATCTTCTGATGCTTGACGTTGATCGTCTGAAGTCGGAGGTGGAAACTCTCCAAGCTCTCCAGGCTTCCCACCAGCGGTTGGAGGCCGATTACAAGTCTCTCTTGGGAGACTTGAAGAAGCACGGCATTCGCCGTGACGATGCATCACGTCCGAAGACGTAGACGATCGGTACGGTTTGAGCCTCCCAACGTAAAACGTTGGATGGAGGCGCATGGCCGCGGGAATGTCTAAGGTATAGGCATTCCCCTTAACACCTTGGACCTTAAAGGGCCCAATGAATTTAGGGAGCAACTTTTGTGTAGGGAAGTTGCTAATTGCATGTGTAGGCAGATTAGTTGTAGATAACATAACTAATTCACCTTTTTGAAAAGAATTTGTGTTCTTCCTTCCATTCTTATCTGCATTCTGCTTCTGCTTGTCAAAAGCGGAAGCAAGCGCGTCTTTTACATAGCGTATTACAGCTTGACGTTGTAATACGAATTCATCTACTGCTTTATTGGCAGTAGGTGGGTTGTTTTCATTGTCAGCAGCCATTGCTGCCGACACATATTCCGCATAAGCGGTTTCGGTTTCCGAAACTGCTTGGGTTTCTTCTGTGGTAACAGTAGAAGACTCCAGGGCTGGTAAAAACCTAGATTTTTTGGAACTGAAAAGTAGGTTTGAATAAAACCTGAATAAAACCTGAATAAAACCTAATAAAACCTAGATTTCACAGTTTGCACAGCTCACACGTTAGAGTCAGCTTGTCTCCGTCTTAAAATGAAAATATATATCAAATTCTAGGAGAATTCTATCTTATTATTGCTTTCTGTGTTGTTGGTTATATTTGGCGTTCGGGGGTCAGCAAGAAAGTGGAGATAAGAATTGAGTCTTAAAATTTTTAAAGGTTGAAATTCTGATATCTGATGACTCAACGGTTAAAACCTACTTTTGCCTGCCCATTGAATTTTAGGTTTTATTCCAAACCTGATTAAAACCTGATGCATTTAAACCTATGCTTGCCAGCCCTGGAAGACTCATCAGTTACTTCGCAAGTTGCAACGGCAGCTTGTGCATCGACTCGCTTAGATTTGAGCGGGTCCCTCCCCCACTTAAATTTGGCGTACTGCCAAGTAAAGCCGGGGTTCGTGGATGCCGTAAGGCATTCACGTAGAACGGTGTAGGCTTAGTAGAAGCATGCACCGAGTTGTTTATAGCAAACTCAGTGAGTGGCAAATAGTCGCTGCACTGCTCGAATGCATGCGCGTAAGAACGCAGCATGTCTCCGAGAACGCGGTTAACGCGCTCAGTCTGCCCATCCGTTTCCGGATGGTCCGCGGTTGACATCTTCAACTGCGTGCCCAATAATGAGAACGTTTCTTGCCAGAAACGTCCTGTGAATCTTGGATCACGATCCGAGACTATGTTTTCCGGCATTCCGTGTAAACGGAATACCGTGTCAACGAATATCCGCGCCGTTTGCGCAGCGGTGACATTCGCTGACACTGCAGCAAGATGAACCATCTTACTGAAGCGGTCTACAAAGACCACTATGCCTGTTTTCCGACTGTGATCAGCCGGAAGACCAAAGATAAAATCCATGGAAATGGACTTCCAACACTCTGTCGGAACCGGCAGAGATTGGAGGGGAGCCTGCGCGGATTGTGCAGGCTTGACGCGCTGGCATATCTCGCAAGCGCGGACGTACTTACGTACCCATTTATACTGGTTACGCCAGTAGAAATCGCGTGCGAGAGAAGCATACGTCTTCTCTCGACCTTGATGCCCCGAAATCGGGCATCATGGTACTCAAACAAAATTTGATGTTTGAGGTCATCGTCGTTTGGAACGACAATGCGATTAACATCATCTTGGTCTGTGCTGTAAAGCAACAGACCATCGTGCAACTTATAACGATGCACGCATGCGCGAAGGAACTCTGGAAGTTCCTTGCGCTTCCGATCAGATTGATCACTTAAGTAATCGATCAGTAGGCGAGTTTCCTCGTCTGTTTCGTACGCTTGACGTACTTGTCGCACAAGTGACGACGACAGAGCAGCGCAACGTATTGCGTTTGCACTGGTTGCCTCGATTACGGACGGTTTCGTCTCGTAATCGGGGCGTCGTGATAGCGCATCCGCTACCACGTTCAGTTTTCCCGGTTTATACTCAACCGTGAAGTTGTATTCCGCAAAGAATGACAGCCAACGTGCCATTCTTTGAGAGATGTGCGGCGAATTCACGGCCGTGCGTAGCGACGCATTGTCCGTGTAAACCACGAAGGGTCTATCTCCTAATAGATAGATCCGAAACTTCGCCAGTGCGTACTTCATGGCAAGGAGTTCCTTGTCATGCACCGGATAGTTGCGTTCGACTGGGCGCAGCTGACGCGATTGGTAATAAATCACGCGATCACGATCATCGTGATCGCGCTGCATCAAGGCGCAGCCGATGGCGAAATCGCTCGCGTCGCAAACGACGTGGAACGGTCGCTCGTTATCGGCGATTGCCAAGACGGGAGCCTCAGTCAAGCTACGCTTGACTGCATCAAACGCATCTTGGCACTGGGTATCCCAGCGCCATTCGACATCTTTCTTCAAAAATTGAGAAAGAGGTCGGATCAGACCGGCATAGTTGCACGAATACTTGTGCAAATATGTCGCCAGTCCGAGGAACTTTCGAAGTTCCTTGACGTTAGTTGGCGGAGGCCATTCAACGATCACCCTGATCTTTTCTGGATCGGGGCGTACTCCATTCTTGCCGACAAAGCAGCCAAGAACGGGTATCTCAGGTGCACCAAAGATGCACAATTTGCATAGAGCTTGTGCTTGCGCACAAGCTCTAACACCTGACGCAGACGTTCTTTATGAACATCTACATCAGTTTTGCCATGTTCAGCCTTGCTATGGATGAACACATCATCAAAGTAGCTCGGCGCGAATTCTCGCACCGGGCGCAATAGATGTGTAACGCATCTGTTGAAGGTGGCAGGGGCATTTCGAAGCCCATGTGGCATCACAAGCCACTCCCAAAGCATACCGCTTGGGGTGCTTACAGCCGTGAGAGGGATATCCTTCTCACGCATAAGGATTTGGTAGAAACCATCCCTCAGGTCGAGAGCACTGAAAACGGTGCTCCCGCTCATGCCATCTATGATGACATCCTTTCTCGGTATCGGCGTTTGCGCCGGTACTGTTGCTGCGTTCAGCTTATTGAAAGCATGAACGATTCTCCACCCACCAGTGGACTTCTTAACGCAGAAGGTGGGGAGTGCGGAGAGGTAGACTCCCGCACATGTCCCGCCTTACGACGAGTTTCAATGAACTCGTCGATGGCCTTGACTTGGTCACGCGGAAATGGTCATTGCCGCGTGACACAGTACTTCGTGCCGGGCACGAGATCGATTTCGTGTCTCGTTCCCTTATCCTTGGGAAGCTCGCAAGGTACTTCTTCTGGGAATACGTCAGCGTATTCCCAAAGTACTTCGTAATACGGGGAAGTCGCTTTAAGCGACTCCCAGCTCTGCGCTTCAAAGCGCTGGACTTTGGTTTGATCACTGGGAACGAGTTCGTTCTCAGTGTTCTTTCCATTGGGAACGAGTTCGTTCCCGATGCCTTCTAATTGTAAAGTGGATATTCGCTCGCGAATATCCACAACCTCATCAGATGCGACAATGACGCAGATCTGTTCGATCTGATCATTTCGCAAGTTCTTTACGAACTTCTTCCAGCTCAAGGCTGGAAGAGCCATCATCTCTGAACTTAGGTTCGGAGGGTTGTCAAGTGTGAGAGACTGGGTAGCTAATCCGGTCTCTGTCTGCGTCAGGACGTTGATCGTCTCGACGGACACAGCTGCTAGATCAGACGCATTTGTCCGATCTGTGGCACGGTGATCATCACTCGTGCACAAGGCCTTCTCTTCATGGTGACCACTGTCTACCATGTTGTTCATGACTTCTCGACTGTTCTTAGTCGTGAGTTCTTTATTTTCGACACGGAAGTCATTTGCTTCCGTGACGGTTTCATTCTTTTCACGGTGGGTGTTTCCCACCGCGTGCGCATTCTCTATACCACGACCGTCATCGGTTGTAGTTGTAACTTCAACACGGGAGTGCTTTGCACTCGTGTTGCACACGTTAGTGACGCGCAACGACTCGTTCATCGCGCGTTCGCGCCCCTCTGGACTCTGATCAGCGAGTGTACCATCCGCTGATCTAGTCGGATTAGATCTGGTGGTGCCATCGCTATCCACCAGACTGTCTGACACTGCGGTTGTATCATGCGATACAGCCGGATTACTCACACGGTGATCAGATCCTGTGAGACCGCCGCAGTCGATCGACAGGTTAACCCAGTCGATCGTTGGTTGATGCTTGGACATCCAAGGGATGCCCAAGATGACATCGAACTTGTCATCAAGATCGAGGACGATGTATTCATCCTCGAATGATAGTTCGTCTAACTCGAGGCGTGTTCGAATAACACGCTTCGGTATAGTCACAGTTGCACCTGTTGCTAACCGGACTGATAACATGCTTCTTGGAGATTCAATCTCTTCGAAGTTCAAGGACGTTAGTACCTCAGTTCTAACGAAATTGTTTGACGCTCCTGTGTCAAACAAAGCACGCATGGGGACATCGTTTCCATGTGGCCTAACTTCAAGGGTAATGAGAGGTTTCTCTTCACCCTGTACACGTTGACAGGACATAGTCCCGTCCGGGGCTATTATCCTCACATGCCCGATGTCGGCATGCGAGATAACCCGTCCAGTAGGGCACCCCGCCCCTACTGGTTGTTCACGTTTTTTGCATCAACAGAGGGTTGCCCCTGTTGATGTCGCTTGCCAGCAGACTGTCCAGTCCGCTGACTGCGTGGTGACGGACGCGGTGCCATACATTAATGGGCGTAATGGCCCATTTTTGCGCATCGATTGCAGCGAAGGAACTTCTTGTTCTTCGGTTGCCTCGAAGTTGAGGCAACCGCAACTGATAGGTCCATATGTTCTGGACCTCCTCCGCCCGCATTGTGACGCAGATTAGGGTGTCTCGGGACAAAGTGTGAGCTTCGTCTCGATTGGAAGTTTTGGTTGTTATTATTAACATGCTGCGTTAGCGGCATGTTAAAGTCGAAAGGTGCTTGCGCTTTTCGACTAACCCCAGCATGCGCTGCTGAGCGACGTATGCTGAACTCCTCCCGGATGCTTTGGTCGATAGCATCACTCAGAGCCTTTTGGGGAACCCGGTAAAGGCTCTGCTTGATGGGACCGTCATTCAGTCCCTTCATGAAGGCGGTGACCTGCATGGCAGGAGGCACCGGTTCATATACAATATTTGACAATAAATATTGTATTTTCTGAGCGTACGCATGTAGGCTCAGCTTGCCCTGCCTGAGTTCCATGAACTCTTCACGGCAGCTAAGCTCCATTTCTGGAGCTTCGAAGTTGTGCTTTAGCTCAGCTTTTAGATCCTGATACGTCAGGAACGCAGTTCCATCAGTGGATCTGCGGCTCATCGCCCATGCCCTGGCGCGACCGCCTAGGCATGTGGTGGCAAAATAAGCTTGTGAACGCGGGTCCACAATCTTCTGCGCAGTGAGGGCATCCTCTACCTCTGCGAACCACCTACGAAGAGGTTCGCCCCCTTCGCCAGTAAAGGGCGGAATCCGCGCCTTTACTACTTCAACGCTCGCACTAGATGCGGGCGCTGCTGTTGCTGCCGCCGTCTGGGAGCGCAACATAGCATGACGCACCTGAGGGTCGACATGCATTTTCTTGAAACGGGAAACCGTTTCTAAGGCATCCTCCGAGGTCTTGCCACGGAGGAGAGTGATGATTTCGGGCCCTATGGTCCGAATCATCTCGGTCACTGTGATCAGAGCACTCGGTGACCAGTTAGGGAAGTTTTCCATAACTAGGTCATGCGCGAGCTGGCGCTCACGCTCACGTTCACTGGCTGTTGTCATGACGGCCAGCGGCTCTTAAACCTTCGTCCCGCTAGTTAACTAACGGAACGCGCCAACAGTGGTCGTTTAGACGGACCACAAAGTGCTACCAGGTGTAACAGGGCTGCTGTTACGCGGCTTACACTGTAAGTTTGCAGTGAGGAAGCGTGCAAATTGTGTAGGACCAAATGTAATTTGGTCCTCCTTAGTTTACCTTAGATAAACTTAGATAGAAACTAATTAGTGTATTAATTAACTATCACTTAAGTATATATATGTTACTATATATACACCTAAGGGTGCTTGAGTGCTAGAAGGTAAGTTTAAGAGTGAATATATTTATGAATGGTTAAGAGCTAACTAGTATAATTAGACCTAGACTAATCATAGTAACATGTAGTATGAAACTGATCTAATGATATTTTTATCATTAGATGACTTGTCAGATTCAATTATATCAGAATCTCTCAAAGGTGGATTATGACAACTTATAATCCAATATTCACATTTCAGGTATTACGTCTAAAATTGAACTGTGATATTTCTACTCAAATATCCCTAATGTAATGGTACCCCATTACACTTCCTCACTGCAATCATACAGTGTAAGCCGCGTAACAGTAGCCCTGTTACACCTGGTAGCACTTTGTGGTCCGTCTAAACGACCACTGTTAACGCGTTCCGCTAGTTAACTAGCGAAACGAAGGTTTAAGAGCTGCTGGTTGTCATGGCAACAGCCAGTGAACGTGAGCGTGAGCGTCAGCTCGCGCACGATTTAGTTAGGGAAAACTTCCCTAACTGGTCACCGAGTGCTGTGACCACAGTGACCGAGATGATTCGGACCACAGGGCCCGAAATCATCACTCTCCTCCGTAATAAAACCTCGGAGGATGCTTTAGAAACGGTTCCCCGTTTCAAGTAAATGTATGTCGGCCCTCAGGTGCGCAATGCAATATTGCGCTCCCAAACAGCGGCGGCAACACCAGCGCCCGCACCAAGTGCGAGTGTTGAAGTAGTAAAGGCGCCGATTCCGCCCTTTACTGGCAAAGGGGGTGAACCCCTTCGTAGGTGGCTCGCAGAGGTGGAAGATGCCCTCTCTGCGCAAAAGATTGTGGACCCGCGTTCACAAGCTTATTTCGCCACCACATGCCTAGGCGGTCGCGCCAGGGCATGGGCGATGAGCCGCAGATCCACTGATGGATCTGCGTTCCTGACGTATCAGGATTTAAAAGCTGAGCTAAAGCTCAACTTCGAAGCTCCAGAAATGGAGCTTAGCTGCCGTGAAGAGTTCATGGAACTCAGGCAGGGCAAGCTGAGCCTACATGCGTACGCTCAGAAAATACAATATTTGTTATCAAATATTGTATACGAGCCGGTGCCCCCTGCCATGCAGGTCACCGCCTTCATGAAGGGACTGAATGACGGTCCCATCAAACAGAGTCTTTATCGGGTTCCCCCAAAGACTCTGAGTGATGCTATAGACCAAAGCATCCGGGAGGAATTCAGCATGCGTCATCAGCAGCGCATGCTGGGGTTAGTCGAAAAGCGCAAGCGCCTTTCGACTTTAACATGCCGCCAATGCAGCATGTTAATAACAACATAACTTCCCATCGAGACGAAGTTCACACTTCGTCCCGAGACACCAACACCCGCGCCAGAGCGCGGGCGGAGGAGGTCCAGAACCTATGGACCTATCGGTTGCAGTTGCCTCGACTCCGAGGCAACCGAAGAACAAGAAGTTCCTTCGCTGCAATCGATGCGCGAAGATGGGCCATTACGCCCATGAATGCATGGCGCCGCGTCCGGCGCCACGCAGTCAGCGCACTGGACAGTCCGCTGATAAGCGACATCAACAGGGGCAACCCACTGTTGATGCAAAAAACGTCAACAACCAGTAGGGGCGGGGCGCCCTACTGGACGGGTTATCTCACATGCCGACATCGGGCATGTGAGGATAATAGCCCCAGACGGGACTATGTCCTGTCAACATGTGCAGGGTGAAGAGAAACCTCTCATCACCCTTGAAGTTAGGCCACATGGAAACGATGTCCCCATGCGTGCTCTGTTTGACACAGGAGCGTCAAACAATTTCGTTAGAACTGAGGTTCTAACGTCGTTGAACTTCGTGGAGATTGAATCTCCACGAAGCATGTTGTCAGTCCGGTTAGCAACAGGTGCAACCGTGACTATACCAAAGCGTGTGATTCGCACACGCTTTGAGTTAGACGAACTGTCGTTCGAGGACGAATACATCGTCCTCGATCTTGACGACAAGTTCGATGTGATCTTGGGCATCCCTTGGATGTCCAAGCATCAACCAACGATCGACTGGGTTAACCTGTCGATCGACTGCGGCGGTCTCACAGGATCTGATCACCCTGTGAGTAATCCGGCTGTATCTAACGATACAACCGCAGAGTCAGACAGACTGGTGGGTAGCGATGGCACCACTAGATCTGATCCGACTAGGTCAGCGGATGGTACACGCGCTGACCAAAGTCCAGAGGGACTTACACACGCAACGAACGAGTTGTTGCGTGTCAGTAATGTGTGCAAAACGGGTGCAAAGCACTCCCGTGTTGAAGTTACTACTACGACCGATGACGGTCGTGGTATAGAGAACATACACACGGTGGGAAACACCCACCGTGAAAAGAATGAAACCGTCACGGAAGCAAATGACTTCCGTGTCGAAAATAAAGAACTCACGACTGAGAGCAGTCGTGAGTGCATGAGCACCATGGTAAACAGTGGTCACCATGAAGAGAAGGCCTTGTGCACGAGTGATGATCACCGTGCAACAGATCAGACGAATACGTCTGATCTCGCAGCTGTGTCCGGTCGAGACGATCAAGGTCTTGACGCAGACAGAGACTGGATTAGCTACCCAGTCTCTCACACTTGACATCCCTCCGAACTTAAGTTCAGAGGTGATGGTCCTTCCAGCCTTGACCTGGAAGAAGTTCGTGAAGAACTTGCGCAATGATCAGATCGAACAGATCTGTGTCATTGTCGCATCTGATGAGGTTGTGGATATTCGTGAACGAATATCCACTTTGCAATTA
>MIQA02023799.1:0-24328 GCA_001887855.2 Sclerospora graminicola
TTAGTACTTTGAAACGCTGTTTTGATCGCCTGTTCACCGCGTAAGTCCATCACCAGACAGCCTTCAACTCTTACTCTTATAGTTAGCACTAATCTTAATCGATCCTTTGACGTCATTATTTGTCTTAAAAATTGTGGGAGTATTCTTGCTAAAATAGTCCCCTCCGCTAATCCTTGGACGATGATCCACTCTTCTGGGGTTCCATCTCGAAATTTTTTCTTGTCCTTGCCCGTCCATTCCCTCTCACACACTTTTCGCAAAGCTGCTGTTCTCTCTGTTGAGTAAATCGCCGGATTGAATAGGTAATCCCCCACTCCGTTAACACACGATTGCACGACCGGCGCATTACCTGTTACCTTGTTCAGCCATCCTTTTAAAACCCGTTCACCTTGAACTGCAACTTCAACTTGACAGCTTCCTACCATCCTTGCTAAGACATGTTCCAGTGGTTGTTTGCTTTTCATTGCCATTGAACACGCTACCGCTGTCTTGCTTTTCCAGACCTTCCAGTCCAGTGAGTGCTTGATCACCACTAATTCGAAAAGATCAAGGAGTCTCTCGAGCTCCCCTTGTTTAAGCTCTACCCATTTTCGATTTGGTGTCTTCTTTCCCCCTTGAGCCTCTTTCCGGCGCTTCTCTTTCCTCTGACTTATTTCCTTACTGGGTCCTCCTTTAAATTTGGGAAAAAGGAGTTTAAACAATTGTTGAACTACGTCAAGCCAAGTCTGGAGGCGTGGCCTGACCTGATCCGCGTCCGTTAGTGCTCGGGTCAGCACCTGCGCCAAATCATCCGGAGTGTTCTTTTGGCCTTTTTTTCCCCACTAACCCCCTCTGTTCCGGAATCATTCTGATCAGTACCCACTTTGGTGTTACTGTGTCTCTGTGTTCCTCTCTTCTATCATCCGCCGTACTACCCTTCTTGGACCGCAGAAGTTCCCCGTCCGCGTTGTTAGTGACTTTCTCCCTCCTGCCCCTACTGCTTTTCCCCGGTAGCGTTCCACTTCACCCGTTCCATCAATTCCAGTGAAACTCTCCATATTCATCTGCCTCCAAAATCCTGCGACTCTAGCACTTACTTCGTTCCACCTCTTTGATCAACTCCGTTTCCTCTCCGATGGTTTCCATTTCTTCTTCCTTCGTCTCCCCCATTTCCGGATAAACTTCTGCCTCCTTTGCGCTAGTTTTATCCGGCGGTTTCCTTACTTCGTTCGGGTTCTTACCCGACGCTGTCATTTCTCGTGCTGAGTTTCTTAGGTTTGCTTGTTAGTTCGGAACCTTGCCTTGATTAGCAAGTGTGGTCTATCAGCCAAATTCGGAACTGTGTAATTAGTGATGCTAAGGTATATCTTATAGACTATCTTAAAGGCGACGCTCCTATATTTGAAGCAGAAATAAGGCATTTGGGATTTTCATGTGTTTCACACTAGAAGGGTTTACATAAATTTTGGTGTGCACAGAATCTGGTGGTGGACTCGTTCTATCGACATTGCTACGAGTTCGTGATGGACTTTCGAGCTGGAGAGCAAATTTGCCATTGCCATTGGCCGCGATTGTAATTTGTCCACTTACTGATCTCATTGGAGACGAAGATGAAGTTGGTATTATAAATTTTCACCATGATTTAAATTTTGCTAGTCAACACTACGTCCTTCCGCTGAACATAATAGCCGCAAGTGTTTTATCGTATCACCCGACCTATAATGACCTAGTACGTGGGCGGATACGCAATGCATCCCAATACAATAACACAAAACCCTAACCGTACACAATCAATGCATATCTGCACGCATACCAGCACATCTGTTACGCACACACTCACACGCACTCGCGAAACGACACCTTGACCCTCATCCTGATCCGTGTTGCCTTTGCTATGCAATAATTGGTAACGAGCTCGCGCTTCCGTTTTTAACTCATATAGAATTCATGTTAAAACTTAAAAATTATGGGCTCGGGTAGATGTCATCACAATAGCACGGATCAGCTGTGATCCCTGTCCCCGCCGCAATCATCACGAAATGACGCACATTGCTTAGCTTTTGTTGACCACCAACAGTCACCACTCCAGCTGCGGGGTATCCAATCCTTTCCTGTGGTCCAAGCTTTTCTACAATATCACCAACGGTCAATTTGCACAAGCGTATTTTTCTTCATAAGAGCACCTAGAATGAGCGGCAGAAGATGCATGAGTTAGGTGAGACATAACAGAGCAAGAGATATACACGTGCTTATACTGTAAAATCTGCACCTCGGGTCATCGTAGCATTGCGAAACAGAATAAGAAACCCTTCCTACCGCGTGCTGCCAAATCATCGCTGAGGGGGGTTTTGAACCTGGCGGGGCCACCAAACTAAAATTCTGACCCAATTTTCAAAAATAAGCAAAAATATCTTATAGGCGACGCGTATACAGTTGAAGCAATTTTGTGTCATGTACCCATCGTCAATAAGATATACTTCCTCCGGTGCCAAATAATTGAAGTTTCACACTGTAAATGATCTATTTCAACCAATAATAAGAATCCAACGAATCGGATTAGATATAATTAAAGCCGATTACATACGGTACAACTTGGTACCAGCCGTTTTAAAATCGAACAGGAAGCAACAAAGTTATGGCCATGTAAATGAAGCAATAGCCTCTCCTCATTTCCGAATTCCCCCGCCACGACTTCAATTGTCGTCGGATTGAGATCATTCTTTGTGGATGCCGAGTATGGATGATGGAGAACGACATGCCCATGTTCACGAGCTGCGAGTACGTTCGGTTGATGCTGTTTTGCCGCGCAGCCGTTGCCCGAAGCCAACATCGTAGCAAAGCCGCTATCGGTCGCATTTGAATGCAGTTTACATCATCTAAGTTAACGGGTGTCGTTGGTGATGACAACGTCTCTCCTACTTCTATAAGACGAATATTCTCTACATACAGCTCGCTCAAGGAAACTCCATATCCCGTAGGTCATGTTTCCTTGCAAGGCCAATGTAAATACCATGATTAATAATTTATTGTATAATTTTATAATCTTTTTAATCTTGTGAGGCTTGGTTAGGGTACGCTACTTTAAATATTGTATTTAGGGCAAAGTTCACCTCTGTTCTGGAACAGCTCGGTTGAAAAATGGAGGCATCTGATTGGTCAGATGATCGTCACCATCTTGGTTGGCTCAACTGACCTCGAAGAGGTCGGCTGAGTCACAGATCCTCGGTTATAAAATTATACAGATACAGGAATTTTCACCCAAAACACACAGACATGGATGACACTGTTTTTGCTCACCCATATCACATTTTTTATGAAAGGTCGGTGTGTCTTCTTTAACTTGGTTGGCCCTTCGGTTAGGAGCCTCTAACCGAGGTGACTCAAACAGAGGTGAACTTTTCCTTTATATTTTATTTAAGCATAAATTGATACTTGATGAATATCGACTTCTACTTCTTTCAGTAATTTTACACACCGATCTTTCAATTAATTGGCACCGGAGGAAGTACTTTAGAGTAATGCTAGACTTACGAAAGTCCAATACTTACCGAAGTGTTTCTCGGAACTTTTCCAAAGTCTACCAAAATGTCATTGGTTGGATTTATCCAATAAATCCAATCAATGACATTTTGCCAATTAGGATACATAAAGAGAATCCAAAAGAAACGACTTTGGGAAGGGTGATGGAATTTGGTAGACTTTTGTAACTTTGGTGGTATTTGGTAGGAATCCAAAAATAGTTTTGAATACTTCGAAGTACTTCGGAAATGTTACAAAAACATCACTAACTGTAATAAACAGGCTCCAAAATCGGCGATGAACATGAAACATCATACACCCAATGAAACCGAAGGAATAACGATAGTCGAGCTGTCGACAAAGAGAAAAGCATCACTTTATTGATCACTTTCCGGCTTGGTTTAGCAGAAACTGCTGAAACCTCAACTCAGATGATCTTGCTGGCAGCAAGATCACCTGAGTTGAGGGCAATTTTAGCCACATCAACCGATGAAAAATGACCTACTCATTGGAAGGACAACTACTAGCAGACACAATAAAAATATTTAGTTGCTTCGGTGCATTAATCTTGGCCGAAGTGGGTCCCAAACGACTCTTATTGGGAAGTGGATACGCTATAGAAACTTATCTGCGCTCTGCTGCGATTTTCGGGCACGGTGACTGACGCCACTACATGGACGCTGATTGATATTGTCGCCGTCTCGTGAAGAAATGTAGTAATTGTTTTCGACAAGCTATCGATAAGATTGTCTCGCTCATGCATGAGTGTAGGAAAGTAAGTAGACGCAGATGGCACTAACACTGTAGTACCGGATACTTTTAACTTTTAACCCGGTTAGAAATTAAAAGTAAATTTGTATTTATGCCTCTGTGCAACTCAAGTCTTAAAACGGTTGAGTCGGGAAGAGCTTTACTTGCGCCTCCACATGTCGATTATATGAAAAAGGAAAAGTGTAGGCTAACACGTAGTTTCATCAGTGGACCTGCGTCCGTTATTCTGATTAAAGGTTATCTAAAGTGATCCACGTAGTTTTGCTTAACTTGAAATTTTACTGTGCGTTCGACATCAAAAGCAACTTCAAAATTCCAACACTTCTTCAAAAACTTCGGGGTCCTCCTCCGCTTAAGCGTAATACAAAACCATTCATGCACCCGTAGATTTAACATCCAAATCAGCCCGTAAACAAAATTAAACTTCATTTCAGACCAATTTCGCAGTTCTGCAATTCGTGATTCACTTTATGCTTTTGTCAAATGTCAGCAGCCATATCCGCACTGGAGACATACTCGGGTCTCATCTTTCCCTTCCTTGTGTAGGCCGTAATGAATTTGAGCTTCACATCCACATGCTTAATGCTGGTCGCACTTGCTTCAATCAAAAGTTGCTTTATGGTCACTTGATTGCCAATCTTTAAGATAATCGAGGCTCTCGACAACAATTCAATCTCTCCAAACAATTCTCTAACCCCAAGCGCTTGCCGCCCACCAACTACAGCGGCCACGAATTCCGCTTCGGCAGTCAAAAGGGCGACCGATCCTTGTTTTTTGCAACTCCAACCAGCAACTATACAAGAAAAGCAGCAGTGCAAACGTCGTTTTTGTGCAACTATTCCGTTCACAAAAAAAACGTTTGCACTGATGCTTTTCCTGTCCTCTTTGTCGGCCGCAATGTCTGCGCCACTATAGCTCACTATGCGCAAGGGCATAATGTCTCCATCGTCATCCTTCAAACTTAGTTTCAACGATATTGTTCCTTTTAAATATCGTGGCACACACTTTGCCATTTGAAAATCCAGAAATGTTGGCGCGTGAGTGTGTCTGGTTGCCCTGTGGACTGCAAAAGCAATGTCCAGGCGTCAACACCGTGAAATCCTCAACAAACTACCAACTAGAGGCTGCAATCTTTTACTGTCTGTGCTTTTCCATCTTTGATCATGAATTCATGGGCTCTGGAAACTCCTCAACCAAAGTCGGCATTTTGACCGTGTTCGCATCCTTTAACCCATGATTTTCAAGCATTTCTTCGATCATAAAGTCCTGGTCAATCAGGTATCCACCCACCGGGTCTCCTTCGATTCGCGTCCCCAAAAATTTCGCAGCATTTTCAAGGTCTTTTAACTCGAAAATTTTCTCTTGCTCAAAAAAACATCCACTAACGTTTGGTTTGTTGCAGTGACCAAGAGATCATCAAGACATCAACCAGTACAATTCCGTGCTCATTTGTACGCACCAAAACACAGGTGTCAGTCAAGCATTGTACGAAATTCATTTCCACAAGAGCTTTCCTCAGCACCTCATACCAAAAGCTCCCTGCTTGCTTTAATCCATACAAGTTTCTCTTCAATTTCAAAACCAGTTCCTTTTGTCATTCACCCCTAGTTCTTCCAACTTTTTATCAGGGATTTCCATGCCTTACGGCACCCGCAAGTGTATTTCGTAGTCCTCTTCAGTTTGTGCTTTTGGATATGCACTAGGCACATCAACGTGCTGCGCTGGCAAAATCCAAATATTGCCATAATCAAGATGGTCTTCATATTGTTAATGTCCATAACAGTCGAGAATGTTGCGAAATAATCTTCCCCGAGGATTTGTTTGTCGTCACACGCGACTAACCTTGCTTTGTAGCGCTAGATACTGCCGTTGGCCTTTGGTTTTGCTCTGTATACCCACTTAGTGGGCTGCGGTTTCTTTTCTGGTGTTTCTTGATCGGTTTCTACGTGCAAAGCTCCTCCACAGCTCGGGGCTCGACCTCTTCTACTTCTGCCCACTTGTCTGATTGCGAGCCTTTGTGCGCTTTACAATAGCTGCTCGAGTCCGGTAAAATCGCTTGAAGATCGTCACTCGAGACTCCAACATCCATTAAAGCTAAGCACATAATAAATTGCAGTCATTTTCCATAACATTTTCTTCGTTCACTCTTTCAAAACTTTCATTGTTTTTGCGAATTTTCACACGCTGGTTTTTCACAATCTTTCCAGATTTTTTGGTCTCTGTGTCGTTTCTCCTTCGACGTTTTACTTGCAAGAGCCACCGCTTTCGGTGTCGTTTTAATGTTTCGTGCAGACGTTTTTGGAAATCTGCTTCCTTTGCCATTCATATGCTCATCAGACTCTTTTTCTCCACAGTCTGAAGCGCTTTTCGAGGCACTTGTTTCCTTGTCTTGCTGCTTGCACTTTCGGGAATCGATCCACCTTGGTATCCTTCTTCAGGTGCGCTCAACATCCTTGTCATTTGCCTGTTTGCTTCTTCGTCAAGCGTCTCAATTTGAGTTTCGTGCAGGGTAGTGGTTACTACCCGGTCTTTCAGCAGCAGGACCTTATAATCCCTAACCTTATCATTCTTGCCAAGTATCATGTCCCGCTCTACATGCTTTTCCAGCGATTTTGTTCTTGGATCTCTAAAAATCATGCAAGACGATCCAAAAACCACGATGTCGCTCACGGTCGTTGGTTTCTTTGTTAACATCTGGATCGGGGATGCTCTCCCAGGGCTTGCTCTTGTTGGACTGCGGTTGAGTATGCATACTCAGCCGCATCTGTCCAAAACGTAACTGGTACTCCAGAGCCAAGATCATGCACCGAACCATAAAAAAGATGGTTCGGCTCATGCGCCCGGCCTTTCTATTTGATGGTGGGTCCCAGTCTCCGCTATTTGTCTGCGCACCCGGTTTGCTTGCAGAATAGATCTACGTTGCGGAATTTGCCACCACTTTCCATACGTAGTACGTGTATACGGCAATTGAATTTATTCTCGAACCAACAGAGAAAATGATCAAACATTTTCGCAGCACGATCCTATGTGCGTGCTGCAAATACGCGTAAGTAATTGCTGTAATGATCCACGAAAACAACTAAAAATCTGTTCCCTCGCCTGTCGCGTGGGGTAATTGGTCCTTTTAGATCACTACAGATTACTCCACCTATGCTATCAATCGGCGCATTCTCCCAGAGTCTTTCTTTGGCTGTCGTGACCTGTGCACCTTTCCTTCGGCTCAGGTCAGGCAATTTAGACAAGAATAATCTGTTATCTTTATCCCTGACCTTGGATCCCTGGCCAGTTTTTCCACTGCATCGTAGGCCAGGTGGCCAAGACTTGCGTATAAATGATACAGCGTTCCTTCCTGAACTTCATTTTCTGTCTCACGCGCAATAACATTCATCGCAATGTTTGAGAGGTTTCGGGGTGCTCTGGCGATCTGTTTGCGTGTAGGTATGCAACAAATACAGATCTATAAATTTCAACACGGAAAACACTTGAATTCGTAACGTTAATTCCCTTTCCTTTCTGTTATCTCGTAACCTGCAACCTTCTGCCCTTAAAAACCGAGATTTTTCGCCGTTTTTGGGGCAAAAATACTTCGGCTCGTGTGATTGTAATCGAGAAGCCTGATTCAACATTTCCGGTCAGATTTACTACCCAACTTTCGTGACTTCCAGTAACCTTCCATCCGGAAGAGTTAGTGTATCCTTTCTTCCACATTCCCGTGGGATTTTCAGAAGGCTTTTGTCCGAGATGAGATGGCGACTAACGCCGCTATCAATAATCCACAGATCACTCTCAAGCGTTTAGCTTGGCTTGCTTCCACTTCATGTTCATCCGGTTCATCCGTCGCTACATAAAACGTTGCTCTGGTCCTCCATTACTCGATCGTCCTCTGCGATCGTTCTGTCTTGGGGGGATTCTTGCGCTCTGTTGTGACCAATTACGACGCACATGCCCTTCGTTGCCACATCCATAACAAACACGCCTCATTTTTTCATCCGTTCACCGAATTTATGTGGGGCCTTCCGATGCGCTTAAACTTACTTGCATCGTCGTCCATCTCCTGCGCCCACGATATTACTTCTTGTGCATGTTGCAAGTAATCTTGGCGGTACGGAGTGTAGCGAATCATCAACTCCAATTTCACTCTAGGAGCGGCAAATTTCACAATATTTTCCACAATCAACTGTTCATTCGACTCGATATCTCTTGCGAGGGTTACTAGGTATAAAAATACTCCGCCCAGGACATCCTTGGGTCCTTTTCAGCCGCAAATAACTGCGCGAGATGATAATGCGTAATATTGACTTTGAAGGTACTTAACATTTGTTCCAAACGAAATACAAGCTTGCGTTATCTGCTACCAAGTCCCGTGTTAGCTTGGAAATAATTGAGCTCCACGCCTTCCAGGTGTTGACCAAGTTTGTTCACCTGAAGGCGCTCATTCAAAGTAAAACCAGGCAAAAGTTTTCGCAACTTCAATTGTTTCAATGAAAAAATATACCCATTGCTCGAAGCCTGAACCTAGACCAGGATATATTTCTGCACCCGAGAAACTTTTCACAGACAATTTCAGTATTTTTCTTCCCGATGTCACCGGTTGGTTCGCAAATAAGTTTCCGGGCACTGCTATTCCTGCACCCAAACCTGGTGGGTCAATTCTAGGTGCCTACATTTGTGGTGCGACTCCATCACCAAGTAAAATATTTCCACGTTCAATGCCGTCTTCGGTACATATCGTTAAGGGCTATTTTACTCTAAATGCCCCATGATTTTTAAGCGTTTCTCTAAACGCGTTTGCATATTCCGAGCCTTTGTTTGACCTAGGCAATGTCCTGCAACCGAGAAATTTTGCAACGTCAATTTCGTTATTTAATAGCCGGTGTCACTGGTTGGTTCACAAATAAGTTTCCAGGCACTGCAATTCCTGCACCCAAACCTGGTGGATTAATTCCTGGTTCCTGTCCGTGACTAGGTGAGACTCCATCATACACGTAAATTTTTCCCACGTTCAATGCCGTCTTAGGCACTCAAACCGTTAAGAGTCATTTCATCCCAGATGACCCGTGATTATTTAGCGTTTCTTTAAACGCTCTTGCATATTCCGATCTTTGTTTTGACCCAGGCGATATGTTGGGGGTCGTTCGCTAGGACCGTGCCTCCTCCACTACCTCCAAGCGTCTGTCCATACGCATGAGATATTCCCTAATAGTCACCGTGTCCACTTTTGACTTCTATCTTTTTCTTCTTCCAGTCTTTAGCTGCCTGATCTTTCGTCTTCGCAGGAAAAACTCTTACATAATTAGAAAAGTTATCTACAAACACGATTAGATAGATATTGCCACGCCGATCTCTGGGTGTAATCGGCCCCTTTAAATTACTGCAGTCACACCAGCAATTCCCTCAATTGGTGCGTTTTGTCCAGTATCCTTTTTAGGCTGCTTGGTTCTCGTTGCCTTACCCTGTGCGCAGATTAAGCAGTTTGGTCTGCGCTTGTCCGTCAAATTGATGCCGGACGCTGGGTCGTTTGCCAGCCTTTCCAGTGTCATATGTCAAATGTCCCAATCTCAAGTGAAATTGGTGCAATGTTTCTTCTTGCGTCCCACCATAGACATCGCTTTGCACCGAACTCATTACCATGTTCGCAAACTTTTCAGATATGCTTAACGTTTTTACCAGCTATAACTGCGATAAATACGCAGCCAGACACCTCCACATCGAAAAAAAAATATTTCCATGCATCATTTGCATCTTTTCTCCATTATCTTTCAAAATACATCCTTTTTTGCATAGGCAGCCCAGTGAAATTAGATTGTTTGCAAAATCTGGCGTAAAATATGCTTCTGTCAACACAACAGTTGACTCTTTCGTCTTGAAACGTACAGTACCGACCTTCGTGACTTTTAGCGTGTCTCCGTCTGGCAGCAAAGCAGCTACAGTCCTTTATTTTTTCTATTAAATCTTCACTCGGCACGAGGTGCCGAGTCGCACCACTGTCTATCATCCAAGTATCGTAATCCATCAATATATCCTTCTTCGAAAAACTCGAATTTCCTTTCCACATTCAATGGTGGCCAACACGAAATGCTTGTCTTCATTTCCACCATTCCTTCCCCTTCCTTTGCGTTCTAAACGTTTTTCTGGGTTTCTTCTACCGCCCTGACGGAATATCGTTGTGTATGCCCTTCTATACCACAACCGAAACATTTATCTTCTTTTTTCGTTCGTCTAAGAAAATCACGATGCTCCTTCCTGATTTCTTTTGTTTTATGGCGTCGTCCTCTAGCGCTTGTGCCCACTGCCGCATAGAATCTTCGCGCTGCGGGTTGAACCTGATCATCAGGCCCATTTTCAGATTCGATGCTGCGTATTTCACAATATTTTCGACTATCAATTTATTGAGCGATCCACATTCACGAACCAAACGTCACTAGGTAGAGAAAATGTTGCGTCCACGTCCTACGTGAATCCTTCTCTGCGGCAAATAGAGCTGCTGCCTGTTGATACGAAATGTTAGCCTTAAATGCGTGAAACATCTGGTCTAGCACAAAAAAAACTTGCAAATTAGCCACCTTGTTGTTATATTTGCTTGTAAATAATTGGCTGCGACTCCTTTCTAAGTGTTCACTTAGCTTCTTTACTTTGAGTCGCTCCGTCCAAGTAAAGCCAGCGACAACTGACCCACTTCGATTACTTCAATGAACAGATAGGTCCATTGCCTACAACTTGCTCCAAGACAGGAATAAATCTCCTCACCGATGAATTTTGGTTTTGTTAGCATCGGGATCTTCATACTTCCGCCCATACGCAACTGATTTCCAGCAGGTCTCTCTTGACGGTCTAAAACACCTGCCACTCTTTGGGCTTGTTCACCTTGCTCATTTCCATGTGGTGCGTGCCATCCACCACCATGTTCAATATCGTTATCTCCACCCAAATCGTGAATCTTCGTTTTCCAAACGGGCCATAGTTCTTTAATGTCTCCTTGAGGACACTTCCATTGTCAGAACCTTTATTTGATTTAGGTGATGCGATGGAAGGTGACCCTTGTAGTCGCTCCTCTTCCGTCGCATCAATTTTCCCTTCGAGACGCTTCATTTACTTGAGTAAAGCTACCACGTTCACCTTTTTTCATTCATTTCCACTATAAACGAGAACAAACCAATATCGCCCTTTGGTACTGGGACTTCAACAAAAAAAATCGTAGTTCAAACGAGAATATTAGTGAAAACTTCAAAAAAGTATAAAAACTTCGGTCTTAAGCCCCGTAACGTCGGGATCATAACATCTTGAAAATAAAGTACGGTGTTGTGTTCACACGCCCTGTACGTGTATACGCTGCACTTATGTACCGATTAGTGTCCTTAATGCGTGTCAGCGTAAATCCGGCTTCTATCGATTGGTATAGGCGGCACAAAAAAACAGGATGTATGGAAACTGCTGTGGGTCACGTGTGCTAGTACCGGCCATGAGGAAGTCGCTCAAGCCCGAAGTCTTTTACGTGTTCTGCACCTGTTAAGACTGAGTATATATATTATGTAAAGTTAAGTAATTTTAGCAAGAAATTCCTAACCTAAAACTTCACATATTGTAATTTCGCCTAAGCGGAATTTTGGTTTTCAGCTTCACTGGAAACAACGTCGTCAAAATTCCAGCAGTTTCAAGTTGATACTTGCAATAACGTCAACCGCAAATCGAACACGACCGTCTCCTCCTACGCTTTCATTAGGGGGTTTCAGACATCCGATTTTTCAAGCAGAAATTGGTTAAAATATCGAGCGAATTTCCACTTCAGTGCTCTGGATTCTGTCATGGTAAAAAATGGGAATTGATCTTTCACCAAATTTCTGTCCCCTTTGTTTTTACATATATTTCTCTAAGTACGATTTGCACAACTAATAATACAATACGTGCACCCACGGTGATATCTAATTCACCTGTTTAAAACGCTTGAATGTTAATTACAGGTTTTTGAAAATCCAGTCGCTTAGAAATTCCAGCCCAGAAATCGGTCTCTCGCGGTCGATTTTTCGCCCGATTTCTCGACTAATTTTTTGTTGAGATATCATTGAAAAAAAACAGATGTCTGAAACCCCTATTGTTGAAATTTTGAAGTTGGTTTTGATGTAAGGTAAACTGCCAATTTGGGGCCTCCTGCCAATTTGGGGCCGCTCCTGGTTTTGCCCAATCAGCGTTGACAAAAAAAATGTCAGCGTACCAATTGTGGGAAATGATCAAATGACAGCGTACCGATTGTAGATTTGTTTTGCTAATATTAAAAGGGGTAGGTGTGTAAAGGTGATACAAAAACTCATATATAAAAAAGCCGCCCAAAATGCATTTCGTACTTTTGCGAGACGCGAACAGAAAGAGTTAATATTTTTGATGCAATAGCCCATTAGCGATAGATAAACAGCTATAAAAATCCTGTTTAATTGGACTTTTACCCAATATTTTTTTTGCGACAGATTATAAGTAGGAGAAAAGTTATGACTACAACAGTGTACAAAAATTAAAGAAGGCCCCAAATTGGCAGCTTACCTTTAATTTCAAGTGAAGCAGAACTACGTGAACCACTTTACATAACATTTAAGTTACAAAATTCAGAATAGCACTTAGTAACTTAAATATCCACTTTTCCTTTTTTTACTTACAGTAAAATTTCAAGTGAAGCAGAACTACGTGAACCACTTTACATAACATTTAAGTTACAAAATTCAGAAAAGCACTTAGTAACTTAAATATCCACTTTTCCTTTTTCATATAATCGACGTGTGGCACGCCCAGCGAAGGCGCTAGTAAAGACACTTCCCGACTCAACCGATTTATCCCATCTTCGAATAGAAAGACCGAGAGAATGAACAGGGCAATTTTTAACATCGTGCGCTGTATGATTTTTGGGTCTGGAATACCGCTGGTGTTTATGTCCGAGGCTGCAGAGTACGCAAGCTATATTCTTAATCGGACACCAGCGCGAGCAAACCCAAGGGAAGTCTTGTCAATCGAGGCGTTGACGAAAAACCAGTAAATGTTACGGATGTTGTTATTTTTGGATCGCCGTGTATGGTATGGCGTGAGGCCAAGAAAGAAATCACTGTGAAAACATGCAGGGAAAGCTCTAATACTCGAAAAAACAACGAGATAAAAGGATACAAGGTTCTGTTATGTAAAGACAGAGTGATGACGACTACGCGCATCAAGCTGAAACTAATGAAAATGGTGCAGACAATACAGGTATTGTCAAGAAACAATGAATACGGAACACCTGTGGAAGCCTGTTAAAAAAATCATCAAGAAAAGTGAAGAAAACATCCAAGGCAGCAGCCTTAGAGAAGGGAAACGGCAAGAACATTTCGAAAAAGAAGAATTTCGTGGAAGTAGGCTCTGAAAATGTCCAGGCAAATTGCGAAATTTTGAGTTCGCAGTTTGTGCTACGAATTGTTCGAAAAGTGTAAAAATTGCTGCCGTACCTGACCCTAAGAGTTATACCGAAGCTCACCAAGGGACCCACTCTGACAAGTGGGTGCCAGCAGAAAAAACTGATTTAAAATCATTGGATTAATCGGAAACGTGGGAAATTGTGCCAAGAAACGATAAAAAAAACTTTGCCTACCAAGTGGGTTTATAAAATGAAGATCAAGAGTGACGGAACTGTTGAGCATTACAAGGCGAGACTTATGACTCGTAGAGACAAGCATATTTTTGGCGAAGATTATTTCGTTACATTCGCAACCGTTATGGAAATAAACAACATGAAAGTGATCTTAATTATGGATATTGTATGGATTGTGACGGCGAGGCATGGGGGCCTACCGAGCGCTTACCCCACCTTAAAACCCGTGATAACTACCGACAAATGATTGAAAGTCCTTAATCGTCGGTAACCCTCCTCGTGACTGAAACGGTAAAGGTTCATCCCAAGTCTTCATTTGTCTCCAAACCGAATATCGGCGTTTTTATATGATTTGCAACACGGATCTTTCAACTCATGTCTTTCGAGCATCCCCACAATCGTTAACTCCTGATCCACCATGTATCCGTCTTCCTTCGATTCTCATTCCGAGATACATTTCAACGTTTCCCAAATCTTTAAGTTTAAAAAACTTAAAGCATCATATCTTCGAAAATCCCATCCACTAATATCGTTTCAGTTGTAGTAAGTAATAGATCATCCACGTAAACTCCAACGAGTATAATTCCGGGGTCGTCAATTGAAGAAACTCACAGGTATCGGTCAAACACTGTGTAAATTTTATTTTCATCAAAGTTTCGAATAAAAATTCATACCATAGTTTTGTAGCCTGTATTAGACCATAAAGATTTCGTTTCAACTTCAACGCTAACTCCTTCGAAACAAATTCCCTCAACGTTTGCTTTGATATTTCCATACCCAGAGGTATCTGCAAGTAAATCTCATAATCTTGTTCAGTCTTGGCCTCACACTTTAAACCTGTGGGGCACCAGTCTTCGAATCGAATCGTGCGCTTTGTCTTGATTGTCGCGACGGCATTCACGTCCTTCGGCACGACATCACCCCGATACATGAGGCACGTGGCCATGAACTTGCCATGACGGGGGTCACATTTGGCCATCAAGCGATTTAAATTCGTATACGTTGGTCGTTCAATGTCTATGGAGCGACGACAAATGTCGTAGATGGCTTCATTGTCTAGCATTACGGCTATGTCCGTGTGCTCGAGCAACGATTGTGTTGACCGCACCGAGGTTTAAGGCTCGACAACAGCTGAAGATACGAGAGGCGATGGGTAAATGGTAAATCCTAATTTAATCTGTTGGCCATAATCCACCGACAGACGTTCCAAGAGCAAGGACCCAAGACCTGACCCGGTCCCTCCACCCACAGCATTAAAAACCATGAAATCTTGAAGTCCAGTACACGAATCAGCAAGTTTACGCGCACGATCCAGTCTTCAATAGCTTCGTTGCTCACAGTATCGGGTTCAGTTTGTAGATGTTGACTTTAAGCTGCATCCATCCTCGATTTGTGCTTTATTCTTCTCAGCCCTATTTTTTCGGTTTTGCGTCACGACTGAGCCCTTTTTGGTGCCTCTGCTTGGGTTTAGACTCAAATTTTGCCTGCACATATCGGGTACAGCGACTGTATCCCCTTTTTCATCTTTTAATCCCAATACCAGATTTTTCACCCGATTTTTCTTGTACACTGTGAGCTTTAACTGCAAACGGCACATGCTCCTCCCGTTTTGCATTCTGTACCTTGGGTTTGACACGACGTGTAGAAAAGTGTAGATAGCCACGTAATCGCTCCTAGCTTCACGTAAAGATAATAAACACCAATTAGTGCGTTTATAATACTTCTTGTTACGTTGTGCCGCCCTATCGGTTACTACAGGGTCTGTGCGTCTACTATGCGTGTCTTCTCCACTCAAACGTCTGGCGTATTAGTGCCAGGCGCGCGGAACTGCTCAGGACGTAGGTGCCTGAAGTGTTGTTTACTCGACAAAAATGAAAGTATACATTATGTAAAATTTAAGTGTAGTTTTAGTTAAATACAACTTAACCTAAAATTCACAATATGCATAGAAACCACGATAATCGCGTTAGCAGGAATTTAACGTCAGTTTTCACTTCAGATCACATCATCCAAAATTCCAACACTCCTTCCGAGAAAACCGGGGCTTCGTGTGCTGTCCATATCAACATAAACATAGAAACCGTAGGTTCATCAATAACGCAGCATCGCCATAGCCATAATAAACCATCATTTCAACCCGATTTGTTCACATAGTTCTTGAATCGTTGGCGCATGTAAAGTCTTCGTTAGCAGGTCGGCCACCATATTTCCACTCGACAAATGCTCGGGTTCCACAATTCCACGTTTCGTAAAGTCTTTTAGTAATTTTAGCTTCACGTCAATATGTTTAGCACTCGCCGCGCTTGCTTCGTTCTTGAGCTGCTTGATCGCGGCTTGATTATCAATCTTCAGCACAATGGGTGTGTTCGTTTTCACACCCAATTCCTCGAAAAGCTACTTCAAACCTAGTGCTTCTCTTCCACCTGCAGCGGCCGCAACAAATTCCGCCTCCGCAGTCGACAGAGCAACAGATCCCTGTTTTTTACAACTCCATCCTGCAATAACTCCACATACAAAAATCACATTCGCGCTAATACTTTTTTCTGTCCACACGGTCAGCGGCATAATCAGCGTCGCTATAGCTGACAATTCGTAAAGGTAATTCCACTTCACTATCTCCACGTAAATGTAATTTTAGAGCCTTGCTGCCTTTTAGATATCTGGCAATTCGTTTCGTAATTTTAAAATCATTCAGGCTTGGTGCGTGCGTGTGCCTCGTTGCACGGTGCACAGCGAACGATATATCCGGTCGAGAAATCCGAGAAATCCACAACAAACTTCCCACAAGGGACTGAAAATCCTTCACTGTAGGTCCTTTTCCACGAGAATTAATCGGCAAAATCTTAATTCTTTTGGGTCTTTTAAGTCTGAGATGGGCGTCCTCACCACATTTGCCTCTTTTAGTCCATGCTTTTCGAGCATCTCCACAATAGTGCCCTCTTGGTCGATGGTGTACCCATCCGTAGGGTCACCTCAAATTCTCATTCCGAGAGATTTTTCCACGTTACCCAAATCTTTCAATTCCAAAACTTGCATCTTCTCAAAGAAATCGTCCACTAAATATGTCTTCGTAGCTGTAACCAAAAGATCGTCAACATATACGCCAACCACGATCGTACCCCTCTCATCAATTCTCACGAAAATGCAAGTGTCTGTCAGACACTGAGAAAAATCCATTTTCACCAAAGTGTTACACAATAAATCGTACCATAGTCGTCCTGCCTGTTTCAGGCCGTAAAGGTTCTGTTTCAGCTTGAGCATTAGCTCCTTCGGACTCGTACCTTCCAATTTCTCCAACGTGTCCTTCGAAATCTCCATACCTTGCGGTATTTGTAGATAGATATCATACGTTTTCTCTGTGCTCGCCTTCGGGTAAGCACTCGGGACATCCCCATGCCTCGCTGGCACATTCCATACAATCAACAATATCAAAATAATCTTCATATTGTTTATTTCCATAACTGTCGAAAATGCAAAAAAAATAATTTTCACCGTACACTTGCTTATCACCACGAGCCACTAGACGTGCCTCGTATCTCTCCACAGTACCGTCATTCTTGAGTTTAGTTTTATAAACCCACTTGGTGGGTAGCGTTTTTATTCCATCTTTACGCTTCATTATTTCCCACGTTTCCAGGTCTTCTAGGGCTTTCAATTCTGCCCTCTCAGCGACTTTCCATTTTTCTGATTGATTCCCCTTATGAGCTTCGAAATAGCTCTTAGGGTCCGGCGTCCCTGCAATCTTTCCACTGTCCGGATTGTCAACATTACACACTGCGAACGCAAAGAACGAATTCTCTTCGTTCATTCCATCTTGTCTTTCGTCACTCGAATCTTCATCTTCAGCTGTTCTGCGCTGTTTTTCTTCTTCTTCAAATTCAATCAGTCTCTGTGTCTTCTTCATTTTTCTCGTCGACTTCCTTGGCGGTAACTCCTGCCTTGGTTTCTTTTCGCAAGTCTTGACTGTTCTCTCCTTCGGTTTTTCTTCAGTGTTTTCGTGATTAATCTCCACTTCATTATTGACCATACGTAACAACTTCTCGTTCTCCTTCCCACCCAATGTTTCCACGTGATATACTTAGTACATGTCTTGTCGTAGTTACGACCCTGTCTTTTAGAAGCAACACCTTATAGCCCTTGGTTTCGTCATTTTTTCCAAGTATCAATGCTTTCTCTGCATGCTTTCCAAGCGATTTATTCCTTGCGTCACGCCAAACCATGCACGGCGATCCGAAAATTACAATGTCGGAAATGTTCGCCTTTTTCTTTGTAAGAACCTCAATCGGAGACATCTTCCGTACATTTGCTCGTGTTGGGCTTCGGTTTAAAATGTAGCTAGCGTATTCCGCCGCTTCAGACCAGAACGTAAGTGGAACTCCAGATCCAAAAATCATACAACGAATCATACTAAAAATCGTCCTGTTCATACGCTCTGCTTTACCATTTAAGGCAGGATTTCCTGCTTCCGTAATCTGTCTTCTAACTCCAGTTCTTTTGCAGAATAAATCCACGTTTCTGTATTCTCCACCTCCATCGGTACGGAACACGTGAATTCGGCAAATAAACTCGTTCTGAAACCACGATAAAAAATGCTCAAATTTCTTAGCAGCCTGGTCCTTCGACTTCGCGGGAAAAACGCGAACGTAATTTGAAAAGTGATCAACGAAAACGACTAAATTCTTGTTTCCGCGTCGATCTCTGGGGGTAATCGGCCCCTTCAGATCACTGCAAATGACGCCACTGATTCTATCGATCGGTGCGTTCTGCACACTGTCTTGCCTTGGTTGTTTCGTACGCGTTCCCTTACCTTCAGCGAAGGTCAAACAGTTTGGTCTGCGCCTGTCGGTCAGCTTTATGCCAGATGCCGGGTCTTTGGCCAATCTTTTCACGGTATCGTACGATAAGTACCCTAAACGTAAGTGAAAGTGATGTAATGACCCTTCTTGTGAGTCATCACGTTCGCTACTCTCCATAGTTGTCATAATCATATTCGTAAAGCTTTCACACACACTCAATTCTTTCATCAAGCTTAATTTCGCCGTAAACACACACCCAGTTACTTCCACATCGAACAGTACACTGCTTCCGTGCATCATTTTCATTGTTCTTCCAGTATCTTTGAGTGTGCATCCTTTTTTCTTGAGATTACCAAGTGAAATCAATTTTTTTGCCAATTTTGGCGCGTAATATGCTTCCGTAAGTAATATCGTCGAAAATTTGCTTTTCAAGCGCAATTTTCCAACCTTTGTTACACTTAATCTCGCTCCATCAGGTAAAAGTAGGTCCTTATTTTCTCCACAATCCACTGCGTCTTCGAGAAAATCTTCACTCGACACGAGATGACGGCTTGCACTGCTGTCGATTATCCATACTTCTTTGTTATCAAGTATGTCCTTCTTTGGCGTTTTCTGCGATCTCCTTCCATGCTCAATTGTAGATAACACAAAGTTTCTTTCGCCATTTTTATCCGTCCTTGGTCTTGGTTTGCGCTCGAAATTTCTATTCTGCGCCTTGCGGTTTCCTTGTCGGCAATACTTCTGCGTGTGACCTTTCATTCCACACGTGAAACACGTCCGCTTCTTTTTTCGCTCATCAACGAAATTCACCACACTTCTTACTTGTTTCTTGACTTTCACTGCGTCGTCTTCTAATTCCTGTGCCCACGCAATGAGTTCTTGTGCATGTAATATGTAATCCATGCGCTGTGGGTTGTATCAAATCATTAAACTCATCTTCAGACCGGGAGCTGCATTTTCACAATGTTTTCAACGATAAGTCGTTCATGCGATCCGCTTTCGCGTGCCAACACTACCAGATATAAGAAATGCTGGGTCCATGACCTCCGAGCATCCTTTTCTTGCGCGAAAAGTACTGCAGCTTGCTGATGCGTAATATTCACTTTAAACGCATGATAAAGTTGATCCAAAACATAGTAAAGCTCCTGTGATATTTGCCACCATGTCATTATGTTAGCTTGGAAAAAACTGGTTGCCACGCCCTCCAAATGTTAACTTAGTTTATTGACTTTAAGGCGCTTCGTTCACACAAATCCAGACGAAAGTTGTGCCATATCCACTTCCTCGATAAACAGGTAGGTCCATTGCCTAAAACCTGCACCCAATCCAGGATAAATCTCTTCACCCGTAAAATTCTTGATTGTTAACTTCGATGTTTTCATGTTTCCACTTCGGCATACATTTTGCCTTTCTTGTGATTTTCATACATGCGCGGCTCGTTTCTCCCTGGCGCTTGCCATTGCGCACCACGCTCGATACCATTGTCTCCACCTAAATCTTCCATCGTCATCCGTTTTCCAAACGGGCCATTGTTCTTCACCGCTTCTTTAAAGATGCTGTCATGATCCGAACTCTTCGATTTAGGCGAAATAATCGATGCGCAATCCTGCGACTTTTCTTCCTCCATAGCTTCAATCTTATTTTCTAGACGTTTAATGTACGCCATCACGGCCGCCATGTCCACTTCTTCGTCAGCCATGTTTCACTCCATCAAATTTTGTAACCACAAACGAGAAAAATTGTGCGAAAACGAAATAATCCAATGTCTCCCTTTGGTACAGGGGACTTCCACCGAGAATCGTACTTCGAACGAAAACTTGACAAAACTAGTCCTGAACCCCGTAACTTGGGCTCATAACCTGTAGGAAAGTGTAGATAGCCACGTAATCGCTCCTGGCTTAACGTAAAGATAATAAACACCGGTTAGTGCGTTTATAATACTTCTTGTTACGTTGTGCCGCCCTATAGGTTACTACAGGGTGTGTGCGTCTGCTATGCGTGTCTTCTCCACTCAAATGTCTGGCGTATTAGTGCCAGGCGCGCGGATTTACTCAGGACGTAGGTGCCTGAAGTGTTGTTTACTCGACAAAAATGAAAGTATACATTATGTAAAATTTAAGTGTAGTTTTAGCTAAAATACTACTTAACCTAAAATTCACAATATGCATAGAAACCACGATAATCTCGTTAACAGGAATTTAACGTCAGTTTTCACTTCAGATCACAACATCCAAAATTCCAACACGACGTACATCTGCTAAATTAGTTGCCAGCTTTCACGTTCTCAATCAGATCCCCAAAGGTATTGGGAGCCTCATGACGCATATTGAAGTGCGCACGACGACCCATTACCAGCTCAGTTGACATGCACTTCTGGATGCGAAGATCACGGTTAAGTGCCGTCAAGTGCAGAAACGAGCATGCGCGTTCGTCTACGATGAAATTTCTTGAGTCGCCAACTCATTATTGATTAGCACTTCTCAAGAGCAAGAGTTTGATAGAATGTAGCATGTAACTTCTACTGCCTCTCTACAACAGTAACGACAAAAGTGAGCTGCCTATCGCTAATCAAATCGCCTTTGTACATAATATGTTGCTCTAGGCGGCTCTATCGAAAATTCGTTTCTCACGTGATATTCACTCGATGTTGAATGCAGCTTGCATGTGAGTATGCGACTTATAATAAATTGCATGCTATTTCGAAACCCTGATCAGGCTACAGATATGCCTGAAATGTTTGCATGGTGATATGCGAGACCGACCAGATGATTGACGAAAGACGGCATTTCCTAGTTTACAGAACGAAGTACGATCAGAGCGTGGGCTTCAACATTCACTTAGCACTTTTATTGTAGCTAATAGTTAAACAGAATAGACTACGGTTAGCACTCACACGCACACACACATAATTAGACCCGACGTGAAGGTGAGGCTACGAGCCTGGTTTAAAACAGCTACAAAGCTACGAAACTCAGTTGGCGTCGGATATTGAGCGAAGTCCAGCAAGACGGGTATGAGGAAGTGGACCACCTAACGCCTTCGAAACCGTTGAAAACAGCGTGTTGCATTCAGGTTGCTAGCAATCTTCCCAAAAAAAACGTACGTGGTGTTAGTTCGGATAGCTGGCTAAGGATTTGAGAGATGAGAATAAAGTTGCCAAGGCAATATGTCTCACATACAACTCATCGCACCTTTTAAGCGTTTGCAAATGCGTTGCACACTAATTCAAAGCGTTTGTTAATCGAGCGGCGGAACATCTCTAGCGATCTCGGCTATGAGCTCGAAGCCACCTAATGTCCAGTTCCCGCCCTATCAGTCCGTCCATAATCAAACAATTAAACCATGGGCTGCTCCGTGTCATCATCCTCCCAATTGGGAAGCTGACACGCAGCAACGGAGGGGGTATTGAACCCGGAGTGGCAGAAGCATGTGGTGTAGTCGCTCTCAGAAAATCTTCCTGAGACGCGAACACCCACGGGGGTCCCAGACGACTGACTACCGGAGGGGGTACTCCGTCCATCCGAGTCATGATCCGATCCGGCTTGAGGCCGGCTGGATCGGTCGCTTCCATCCGCTTGATCGCGACTGCTCGAATGTTGCATGATAAAAGCTCACCTTGTGTACCCGTCAGTACTGGGTGGTTAGCTCTCTTGATGGACCCTAGGGCGAAAAGTGTAAATCCGTCCAATAAGGAGATGAAGTGTAGGACTAGGGGGAGCTCCTGGGCGGAAATCGTCACCGGGGAGCTCGTTGGGTAATATACTTGAACTTTGTATAGTGCCGGCTGGGCCGAGAATAGTCGATCGGCCAGCTAAACCAATAGGACACTTGAAGTTTGTATAGTACCGGCTGGACCGAGAATAATCGATCGGCCAGCTAAACCAATAACAATGAAGGGCGAATCCAAATGTGTATCCACAGAAGGCCAAATGTCACCACTTCCCAATACTTGATACCGTGTTCAAAACACGGGCGACTTGAGGTGAGTATACGAAGTCGCCGCGACTCCCGGTCAGGGGACTTCCGGTGGGTTAACTTAACCTTCCCCGGGAAAACCAATAACAGCAAGAGGGGACCTTGTTAGCCCTCTGCCGTGAACCAATAAAAGCGACTTGTGTCTAAGAAAGCGAAACGTATACTGATTTATCCTATGTCCAATACTCCCTTTGTGTAACCTACCTCAAATAACACGGCTGACCAGTCATGTACCTTACCCAACGCAACCCGGCTAACTCCGACTCTGTGTACCGGTACGGCCGGTACACCAACCCCAAATGGTACCAACCCGGCCAGTACACTGAACCCATATGGTACCAGTCCGAATGGTACATTGTACCCGACCGGCTCGGCCGGATAGCCACCCATCCGCGCCCCTCAGCCGCTGACGCTAGCAGTCCCTCGGCAGCCCTTCCTACGATCCCGGTGCATACTCTTTCCACTAGAACAATCCTCTTCTTTCAGGCTCCCTTCTCTCCATCCTTACGAACAATCTGCCATCTTGGCCGTCCGCCATCCGCGCTTCGGCCGTCAGACCTCCATAGTCCTTCCGTCTGCTCAGCCCGCTTATCCGACTATCCTCGCCCCTTGTCAGGTCCGCCGACGTGGTTTCCAGCCAGGCACCGCCCGACCGCCTACAGGGGTGCCTGGCAGTCCCAAATTGCATCTTATTCCTGGCCGGTCTGGGCATCCGGCTTAGGGTAACATTTCAGCCAATCCGGTGCGGGCATCCATCATCATTAGTCCGTTAACTTCTGGAGCACTTCACCACAGCCGCCCCTGAGCCTTGTCGCAGCCGCACAACGGTTGAGGCACGCGCTCATCACATTTCCACACTTCGATTTTCAACGCCTCTATGTCTGATCGTAACAACGCCCCCATTGCTCCTGTGCCGGGCCACTCCCCGGTCAATACCCAGCTATCGGCCGTAGGACCGGATGCTCATCAGGCCGGCCCAGAGCATCGCCCCGGGCAACCTGACCTGGCCGCTCTGCAAGCTCAAGTCGCTGCGTTGACCGCTCGCGTAGCCAGTCTAGAGCAAGCGAACACCGATTTGGCTGCGACCGCCCGGCTGGCCAGCCAGCAAGCAGACGAATCCCGGGTCCGGGAAGTCCTGGCGACTTTTCAGTCTCTCGACCGAATTGGCCAGCTGGAAAGTGAGAACGCCGACCTTCTCCAAGCGAGAGATCGCCTCCGAAAACAGTCGGACTCACAGCGTGTCCAAAACCAGAAAATCATGGCTGCCTTGAAAATCCAAAGTAAGTATCTTCCGCTTGTTCTGGTTCGCCTCCCACTCATTCACTCCGTGTATGCTCTTAGACCAAAACGTCATGAACCTCCGTGTCTTGATGATCGAGTCTTTCCAGACCGCGCATGAGTTGACGACGCGCTACGACAGCTATATCAAGCTCTCCAAACGGTTGGAAGGTGCGCAGCAGGAACTGGGCAAGCTGGAGTTTCGCCGGATCCGTCTTGCCAAGAAGCTGACCAAGTACCAGAAGGTGCTATATCAGTCGGCCGATGCATCGGCCGACCTTAAGCGCCGGATCCGGGAGCTTGAGGCCGCATACGCTGAAACCCAATCGGGCGTGAGTGACGCCCGGGAGGCGTTCACTCGGCTTGCGGGGGAGCGTGCGGATTGCTTTTCTTCTCTCAAGGAAGA